>JAYMTJ010000006.1:0-206957 GCA_036897525.1 Pelargonium x hortorum
ATTATATTATATTATATTATATTATATTATATTATATATAGGGTCTCTCTAACTTTCTTTGTTAATTACGGAAACTTCTTGGCAAAGAAACAAATTAGTATATTCTGTCTGGGTAGCACATAATATTAACTTTTTTTTCCCTTCTTAGAAAACTCCAACTTAAGGGAGGGGTATACCCGTATTGTAGTGAAATTCTAAATTTGTTCCTACAAAAGAGTAACAAGGTGTCAGTTAGATCTACGAAAAGGGCTGTCATAAAGAGATTCCCGTCTTTCTTGCAGCTTTTTTTAAGACCTTATTTATTATTCTGCTGATACTTAATTAATGAGAGGCTTTTCTAGGATTCGTGCAATTAAATATTAAATAAACCGAACCCGTCCGATACCTATTGCTTTCTAAAATCCATTCTATTTTAGTGATTTGGATTCTTACCTTACAAAACGAACCCTTCATAAATAAAAAAGAAATGACTCCGAAGTTTATGTTGGATTATATCAAGATTCTCTAAAGAGAGGTCCTATGCCGAGAGAAACTGCGGATAAAGAATTCTTAAACAACTAAATGAAAAGAGCTCCTCGGGTATATACTAAAACTCAGTAACACTCCCTTTTGCCGGTGCTACACTAAACTAAGGGAGCCCTCTCCTACAAACAAAAAAGAATTTCATATATCCTGCAGAAGTCTAGAAGGCGGGTCAAGTATGGAACAAGGAATAAGATTATGAATTTACTTATTAAAGACGAGGGGGTACGCCTAACTAAAATCCTTGACAAATACTTGGAACTACTAATTGAAAAATAGGATATTTTCTGAGTAAATAAATGTTAACAAAAAAAAATGAGATTGAAATTCCATATTGTTAGGTCGTCTCCAAGTCAATATAATATAAGGAAACCCCCTAGTATTATTATTATACAGCAGGTATAATATTCCCTTTCTGCCTCTCTTTTCTTTATAGAGCCCTGGTATAAAAAAAATTCTCACAAAAAAAGCTTTTCTGGGGTATCGTAGGACTCTTAAGAAACTCTTTATTTCCCCGACAAGCCTCCCTCCGAGCTTTTTAGCATAAGTACTATATTGAGTTTGGTGGCCCTTTTCCGGGAGTCATTTAGTTTTTTTAATTCTTCGATTCAGAGTTACTTGCCATAAGGTAGATGCTTAAGTGTTCTCACACAAGTCTCTTTCTTATTTCAGAATCGAGGACCTTGTTGTTTGTTAACCGGCCCTAAAGACTTCTAATCACAGTAAATTTGAATAGTTGACCCCTAAAATTTTTTAAAAGCACTCATACATCAGGGCCTCCTTTCTTTTACTATCTCCAGATGGGTTTCCCAAGTATTCATTCTTTAATTATCAAAATATATAGCCTGTCTTGTACCGAATCTCCTTGCTAAGTTTATAGGCTCTGTCTGCCGGGCTTCTCCCTTACCTTATAAAATAGAAAATATGTTCAAATTTAGGAATTAAGAGTCTCTTTATTATGATTAATTAAGGGGTTAGCTACAATAAAGGGGTCTTTTACTTATTTATAACTTTTTAAGTACGAAAGCTCGAGTAGTTTATTCCTCAGTGTATTACTTGCCGCTAATAAATGCTTAGTTATTTTCTTTTAGTATAAGCTTTCTAGGAATTGTATCCCCTTTAGAATCACTTATTTATGTTTACTCATTACTTTTAGCTACGGCGGGTTATTAGAAAATTAAGGATTAGTGCTTTGTTTTGTATGGGCTATTTCAGGGCTCTCGTAGCAATTCTTTGTTTGGAAGAAAATCTTTTTTAGGTCAATGCCGTTTATATGAGATCTTTATGAAAGTGTGGAGACTGAACCACCTTTAGTCTAGAGTTTTTATTTTAGGCCGTGTATTTACTTTAATATAGCTGCAAAATACTCGAAGGATTAGGATAGGAGAGTTTTCAATATTAGGTAGTATAGCTTACGAAGCTGGGTTTCCCTTTGAGTCAAAAACTTGGAGTTTTTTCTATATTCCTTACTTTTTTCTCTTAAATAGTTACTTATAGTTTCAATTTGCTTAATGATTAAACAGGCTGCGCATCTTTCTTTATAGGTTCTATAGGCGCCTAAGTGCTAGGCTTCTTGTAAGGTTACTCTTTTTTGACCGCAAAATTTTCTCGTACCCCTTTCGAGGGAAGGTATATCATATACAATAATAGTATAAGCTTTTGCCGAGCCCCTGAATTTCATTTTGTTGTTAAACTTCTAAGGTTTCCTTTGACCGTAGGGGTTTACTACTTACTATACTTAATTGGATTTAGACAAAAAGAAGTTTCCAATTATCGAGAATATATATATATATACTAACGCTAAGGAATTTTCAGTAAATGAAGTCCTGTGAAAGTTTTTTTGTTGGTGTTCCTGCTTCAGGTTAACTTTTTTAAGGAATAAGAGAGCTCTAAAGACTAAAGTATTAAAAAAACCCCTTTCGTTTGAGGGGCTCCCGGAGGCTCCTTGATAAGGCAAAATTGGGAGTAAGGAGATAGAATAAAAGTAAGTAAGAGAGCTTTTTTTCTAATTCTCTAGGTAATCCGAGTCAGATAATGTAGAGTTTTTGGGGTCTCTCTATAAGCCTTTAAAAACAGGGTCAACTTCTACTAAAGCAAGAGCATTGCTGAGGTTAGATTATTATATTAGGAGTCTCCTCGTCGTTAGTTTTAGGTTTCTTTACTTATTTAAGTACTTCCCATGCTTTATAAAAGGGCCGTAACTTAGCCTCAGCAAGTAGTTTTAACTTTTCAAATTTTCATAAAAAGTTTTTCTCATTTTACTTTTGTATCAAGAAAAAGTAATAGAGCTGTCAATAAATAAATAGGAGCTCTTTTACTTTACTTCTATTTCTTTTTTGTTAAAGGGTTCCTATCAAGTGAAGTGTGTGGTTGGGTTTGTAACTAAAAATTAGAAGCTATGTCAGATAAAAACGGGTAAACCTGATCAAACAAAACGGCACATTAAGGAGTAAAAGGAACTTTTATCAATTATCCAGAAAACATTTCTTAAAGTCCTTTTGTTTGTGGAATGAGTTACTGTGAATGCGGAGAGAAGTCCTTCAATTACTCTTATTGAGGATTAAAGCCCGGTTACTTTCATGTCAATGAATCTAGCTTGGGCCTTTTCGGTAATGTAAGTAAGATAAGAAAGCCTTTGCTGGGCTAGAAAAAAGGGGGAATTACAAGTCCTTAGAGCTGCCTACAGTGTTTTTTTAGACAAACAGACCTTGAGAAAGAAACTCCTCCTATTTTATTTATTTAGAGAATATTCCAAGGCAGTCAATATTTACTATGTTTTAGAATCCTTTTTAC
The DNA here is from genome assembly GCA_036897525.1 of Pelargonium x hortorum. Taxonomy (NCBI): domain Eukaryota; kingdom Viridiplantae; phylum Streptophyta; class Magnoliopsida; order Geraniales; family Geraniaceae; genus Pelargonium; species Pelargonium x hortorum. The sequence continues at coordinate 3,316 of JAYMTJ010000006.1, forward strand.
ATAATACACAATGTATATATAATAGGGGCTCCCGCTTCACCTTGTCAATTAAAAACTCGCTTCTGGTTTAGTTCTGCCCCGAATATTGTTTGTTTTAGTTTTATAGTATAAGTACCCTCTTTTTGTTAATTTCATACTCTTTTGTTAAAGCCCAGCTTGTGAGCCCTATATCTTTAGATTGTTTCCATATATAATAGAATTCTGCCCCTTATTTTTGTATTTTAGTTTAGGGCTTACGTAAATCCTATATTGTTATGTAACAAAGTTTTAGGGGAATTGACTTAATGCTTTTAGAAGGGTTCCTACTTAGTTAATAGGGGTGTCTTCTGCATATTGTAAAAAGAAAAATTTCTAGTATAAAAAAAGAGGTACTAAAGGGAACCCCATGTCTTAAGAGTAATTACCCGAAATAAGGTCAACTCAGCAGGATTTTTTTTGAGTTTGCAACTTATATATCAGCAAAAAGGAACTCTAGGTTTTTTTGAGAGAGAATAGGAATACCTAGTTCCAATGATTAAGAGCTAAGTAGCGGGGTTGAAACAAAGTTCTTAAAGAGTTTTTTCTTTTTATTTTAGTTGGCCGAGGCTGCGGGAAATAAGGCCCATATCATATATCTTTATATTATATATTTAGTAAATAGACTCTTATTTTTTGCAGTAGGGAAAGAAAGCTTCCATATAAGAAGAAATGCTATCCTCTAGCCCTCCTTCTTTGATTAGGTATAATTATTCGCCTTACTTAAATTAATTAGGTTTCATGAAATCACTTAGATAGAAGTTTTAATGCCTCCAGCTAGGGAACAAGGTTCAAATTATTCTTCAAACAAACGGGAAACCCATGATTTTTCTGGAGAGTCTAACAACTCCAATCAAACCAGTTCCTATCAATCCTCATTCTAGTCAATCTCAAGCAACTCCAATCCTTATCATCCGCTGCAAAGAACTGGGGAATCCATTCTCTCGTTTCCGAGGTCTTCAATCGAAGGGACTCTGAGTGGATGGGTGAAGTAAGTGAGTACTGTCTGTACAGCTTAGCTAGTGAATAACTTGAGTGCTAGCGATAGAAGGTGTAAAACTGAATGACTTGTACTTTCAACTCTTACCCGTTTAGGTGTATTCTTTGTTTGGTAATGTAAGAGGTAAGCTCCGATCTATCTATCTAGCAAGTAAAAGGTAAGGATTTTAAGACCTTGATGATAATTACTTAGATAATAGACTTTGAATCTGACACACCATCTATACTTTCTCTATAGTCTTAGTAGGAGTTGAGAGAGTACACTCAGTTATAGCAGAGATATTGGAATTGACTTTCATTGGTTCGAATTGGTTAGTGTTTGAGCCTGTCCGTTATGAACCATAGTTAGGTTTAGCGAATAGAAGTTCTGAAGAAAAGTCAAACAGGGTTAGGACTGTTGGAGTGGTTTAGTTCAGCAGTTGAAGTTCTGGTTGCTTAGTGTCTGTTAGTTCCATTTCCTTTATTCGAGAGTTTCTCTAGCTTTTATTTGGTTGGATTCATTTACCTTCTTTTCTTCGGTTGCATGTGTCAGTTAGTTCAGCAGTGATGAATTGGAGTTGAGTCTAGGGTGCTGGAAATAGTGAGTAGCATGATTCGGTTAGTTTCTTATGAATCTTGTTTCCTCTAAGAGTTAAAGGTAATTAGATTGATTAGCTCTGGATAAGAGTATGATACAGATAGAGATTTGTAGCTATGATGAAGGAGATACTGATACAGAGTACAGGTTTCGCTAAAAGACTAAGTACAGGTATTAAGAAAGTTATGAAAACAAGTAAGAGTAAGTAGAGTCCCTTTATTCAGGTGTGTTGGATCAGCAAAAGGTATTTCCAGTCTTTCTTATAAAATAAAAGTAATAGCCCTACAGAGTAGTCAAGAATTGCTGCTTTAGATCTTTTTTTTTTTAATTATTGTTAGGGAATTTTAATATTAATAGCTGGGTTTTCATGCTTTAACAAGGTTATATAATATAATATAATTAAGTGAAATTGACTTTATTGGAAAACGCTTGGCTTGATAGAATTGAAACTTTCGTGGATATTTCCTTGGTAATAAAACCGGGACCCTCTATAAATAAGGGACTCCTTTTTTTAAAAGCTCATGGCACTATAATAGAGGTTTGAATAAAACCCTTTAATTATTATAAAAGTAGAATACAATTTAATAACTTCCGGATCTCTAGCCCTTCAAAAAACAAGACTTTAACTTAGCTATGATAATTTAACAAACTTTAGTTGCTCTTTAAACAAAAAACAAGTATGTCTCTTTGTTTTTTTTTAACTCAAAGTCACTATCTTGTTAAAAGTACGAAGCCCTAATTCTTATAGTTTAGCAAAGCCAGTCCCTAGTGGGAGAAATACTAGATCTTTGCAAGCTCCCTTTAATACTATAAATCCAAATTACAATAGAAAGGAAAAGAAAATATCATATAAAAAAAACAGCAGCACTAAAAAAGTGGATTCAAGTTGTACCGAAAAAACAAAGAATCTTTAGAAAGTTAATAAAGCTCTAGTATGATGCAGAAATTTATATAGTTATTCCTACCAAATATTAGCATGAAAAGGGCCTTTCCTCAATTGAGTTAGTTTGTCTCAGTTTACTTTTTGGTAAAGATTCGGGGGAATAGTATTCCTTAGCTCTTGTACACCGTAAAGTTTCCTACAAAGATAAAATGATTCTAATTTTATCTTTTACAAGAAGAAAACAAGGTTTCCTTCTTTATCGTACCTCTTGTAGAGTTGACTAACACAGCTTTTCTCATACCTAAATATGCCGGAATATAAGGTAGGCTAAAATATTTCTAAAGTAGTCCTTCTTGGATTGTCTAGCTTAAGGCTTCAGGAGCTTCTCTAGAATGAAATTACCCGGGATTGGTTATTCTAAGGCCCCCTTATCCTTAAAATTAGTTTTTCTCAATCTGGATTTGTAAAAGTTATTTAAGGGGTTATGCCGTATGTCCTACACCCAAGTAGAAAGTATTCCTAGTCTTTTCTCCAATCTTATTTTTTATCCTTAATTTTGGGTGCGGAGTCAAGTGTCAATTAATTTCTAAATATTCTCCGTATGGAAACCCAAGGTGTAGGAAAGACTCCATTTATCGAAAGGAAAAGGCCGAGTATGCTTTCTTTAAAAGTTCGTTTTATGTTACTAAAGTTTTAGGGTTCCTACCCTTTTGTGGCATATAGAGCTACATGGCAGAGTATTCATACAGGCCTATTAGATAGGTGGATTTTGACTCTTAATAAGTTCTTTTCTCTATAATATAAGGAATCCCCCATATCCTAGTAAACTTGGCGGAGCTTTTACTTATTATTCGTAGAATCCCAGGTCTGTTTAAGAAAAGGGCGTATCCTTAGAACCGCGAAAACACTTAAGTTTATGCTATTCACCAGAGGCCCTTTAAATAGTAGTTATGCTTTCAAGTTAGAAAGTTTTCGAAAAAGATCTCAGAAGGTTAGTAGCAGACTCTTGTTAAATAACGAGAGATTCATACATAGAGTTTTTTTTTAATTTAAGACAAACCAGCCAGAGACAGCCCAAATTTCTACTAGAGGGTTCTTATTGAACATCGCCACATATCATAGTTCCATATCTCATAGTTGTTATAGAAAGAATAAAACCGGGTTAGTACTCCTTTCTGATATTTGTCATTAAATTTGAGTATTGTAAGCAACCTCTTTTCAATAAAATTGAGTTTTACACCCTTCAGCAAAAGTCCCATATAGACAAAACAACTCCTTAAGGTGAAGGTACTATTAGCTTTATTTATATAAGTTTTTATTAGATAAACCCTTCAATTGACTTCATAAATTTCCAAAGATACAGCTATAAATTCCAGAAAAGTAAGGAAGTACACCTTCTTGTAAAGTGAAAATCCAAAAATAAGGAGCTCGTAAAATGGAGCTTAGGTCAGGCCTAGCTTGTTTAAATTAACAATTAAGGGATCCCGGAAGCTCCTTAGTTGTGATTCAAAAATTTTTATTTAGTCAAAATTGACTTAAAAGAGTGGTTTCTCAAATAAGGATAACAGAGTTTGTATAGTTTCGTACTCAAGCATAATTTGAAGTTTTACTGGGCTATCCAGGATCTCATTACATTGCCCTCTCTCAAGATCATATTTCCTACTTATCCTACGTAATAGACTAATATTTTCATATACTGTTTGTTATAGATACAAAACTCTAGGATATTGCTTTTATGCTAGTCGCTTAGTAGACTTTAGAGGGCTACCGAGTAATCCTAGGAAAGATTACCTTTTTTTAATTGCCAAGCTATGATTTCTTGATTGACTAACCTGTCCAATTGCAGATGTTCTAACCCTTGTATGTAAGCTGGCTCTTTCCTCTAATCTAAGAAGGAACATGACTCATACCTCCCTCGGATAATGTCCTGCTGTTGTTGACGGTGAAAGATGGTGTATCTGTCTGATGGAGCAAGTGAAAGAAGGTTAACAACTGTGTCAATGATAGCCTAAAAAGAAAAGATTCTCTAGTTAAAGATAGATGAAGCTTAGAGTTTTTGGTTGGGATTGTAGCTCTTAATTCTTGCAAGCTAAGGAGGCACAGAATTATAGAATCTATTTGTTTTGCAATAGAGCTTTCCTTAGAGATGGTGGATTCCGATCCTAATCACTTAGAACTTATTGAAGTATAGAATTTTCCTGTTGTTCTAGTGAAGTCACTGAATAGAATACAGTGTATAGAGAATCCTTTATTTGTTAAGTTCTAGTTGTTTAGTTGTGAATGCTTTGACTCTTTTAAGTTAAGTCAATTCTTTTTTTAAATAAGGTGAGCTTTCACTTGACTAGTTTAGTTTAGTGAATGAATTCACTTTTTTATCGATATTCCTTCTAAATAAAGTAAAGTATATAGAATTCTGCAACCTTGAATTCGAAAGTAATCTAATCAAATCATTTAGATAAATAGTCAGTCAAATTCTTGCAGTGAAAAAAAGTCACTTAGTATAGAAAAGATAGATATTGGAAAACAAAGAGTATAGTACGTCGGAATGGACAATTCCTACTCCCTGAAATAACGATATATGGATGACAAGCTTTCTGCCTTACCCTCTTGACTAAAGGTGTTCTTACTAAGACCGGGTCCACTCCTAAACAGCTAGGCTAAGATAAAGTCCTCAAATAATGATTCCGGAAGTTTGAACCCTGTACTACTTATGGTCATTAGACCTCGTTAAACTACAACTTAAAGGTCAATTGGTGCTACTTTTTTTTACCCGGACACAGAAATTCCCAACGTGAAAGCTGTCAGCCGAAACTAACTAGAAATACAACTCTTCTTCATTTCATACCTTAGTTTTTCATTAAATTATGAAAAGCTTTTCTGCTATATAGAAGAGGGCACCCTTTGTACTTTAGTCCAATTTGTACTCTATTTTGCTTGTATTTTATTCTTTAAATTATTGGGATTTCTAAGTTAAATGTTAGCACTCACTCAAAAGGAGTTTAAGTAAATATCTTCTCTCTAAATACACTCACTTGAATCAAAGTCTGTATAGCACTCTTCTCTTTGGAAGCTGTGATTATGATTATAAGTTAGGTCTTATTCTTATGTGACAGTGAAGTACTCTATATTACGTTTTACTGAGGAACTCCTAACAAGGATTATCTCCTCCCTACTGATAAACTCCCTAGGCATGAGGAATTCTCCCTGACCTTATACCTTAAAGAGACGCTATCTATGACTTCTAACTCCTAATATTCTATAATTCTATAACTCCTAGAAAAAAAGTCAAGAGCAGAAATCAGTCTTTTTAGTTTAGTGCTTATTAAGGGAGAGATTTCCAGTTTCCTTTTGTAGGTGTTGTGTTGCTGCTAGTGTAAGGGTTTCACTATTTAAACTATTTACAATACTATATGGCCTTAACCTTCTTCGGCCATCGACTAGATAGTACTTCTCCTAGCTAGCATACCTTCTTTCACTTGCTATCAACAGCTTTGGCTTTACAAGGACTGGTGTAGAGTATTCTGTTATTTACCGGGTCAAGAGTTACTACTACAGAAGAACTCAAACAAGTCTCTTATCTTCTCTCAAATAGCTACTCTAAAATTAGATTCTCTTAGTTCTGTTATTCAGTTCTTAGCTTGCTTTCAAGGAGGGAGGATTCCTCGTGGGTTCTAAGGAAACCGAATAAGTACACAAGAAACTGCTTTCGCCGAAATATACAGGTTCTCCAGAGTTTTCCCTCTACCTATACAACAAAATCTGGGCAATACCATCATAACACGATAAAAAGCTTCCTAACTCTGTATAGAAATGACTAGGACTTCTCAAAACACAAGCAAGAAATTCTATAAGTTCTTTATTTACCGGCTATAGCTTAGCTTGTTTCTGCTCGTTAGCACTAATACAGATGAGTCCTTAGTATCCCAAGAAATTAGGTGCTTAAAAGAGTTAACTAAAAAGGTAAAGGTTCAGAACATTTCACTATTATAAACCTCAAACCGGTGCTCTGGGTTACAGCAGGCCTTTAAGTTAAGAGAAATCTTTCTAGAGTAAAGGGGTTTCCAAGAAGTTGTAAGGTAGTTATAATAGATTTGAAAAGTTGCTCATCTAAAGGTAAGAGTTTCCTGTACTGTTAGTAAGAAATGGGTAATCTATAAGCGGCCTAAATAAAACGAAAGTTAAAGTTGCCCTACTATTTATTATCAGGGTATTCCTGTGCTGTAGTTTATACAAGTCTTTCTACTAAAGCTTAGTTTAACAAATAAAGGGTTTCATTAAACTTTAACCTACCCGGAGTTGACAAAGGGCAATAGGGCAGAGTCCCGTTTTAGCAATAGATAAGTCCTTCTCCTACTTTATAGTTATCTAAGCGTAAATCTTATTACTTTTCGTCCAAGTTTTTTTGTCAAGTTTATAATAATAATAGGGGCGCTTTTGTTGCAGTATTTTTTTAATTAATCTATACTTGAGATTTTTCCACTACAAGTCACACCTTATATAGGAAAAGAAAAGAGATTAATACGGTGCGAGGACCCGCTAATAAATAATATATGAAAAAAGTCCTCTCTTCTAATCTAAATTCTCGTACAAAGTCAAATTAAGGGGGCTCCGGGTCTTTTGCCGAAAAAGGAGGTACTTTAACAAACTAAATTTGGCTTTTCCATGGATAGAAATCCTTTTTTAGCTCGTTTATTAGTATAACTCTTTACTCTTTAGTTTAGAATAGTATTCCGTGCAAAATCAAAATGGGAATTCCCATGAAGGGTTACTTTCTTTGATAACGCTTGAAAAAGTCCAGTCCTGTCAATCATATACTATATACTATTTTATTTGTATTATTTCAGTACTTTATAACCCAACTTTTATAGGGTTCAAGTCAAGCACAGATGGATCAAATTCTAAAAAAAAAATAAGCTCTATTTTCACAGCGAGTCCCATAGTAAAGTCATTTTATTCGTGTTTTTCCGTGAGACTTCCTTGTCGAATCGAAGAGTCAGAAATATAGCCCAGGTAGATCCCTTTATTTTATTAATTATTCTCAATTGATGTAATTGTCATTATGTACTACATGAAATGTGGATGAACTTAGCCTTACTTATGAAATAGAATCCCTATATGTAAATTACTCAACCTTTTATACACTGGGCTTCGGTATAGCTCCTAATACTAGGTAACTGGAAGTTGTTCCATATAAGGACTTTATCTGGTTTTCTTCCCTTTTGCTTGGTTCTGAACCGAGGTATTTTGTTAAGAATTTCTTTTATACTTGATTTTTTTGTTTCCTATCGCCTACAGTTTTAATATTAACCCTTATCTTGAGTCCTTGCGTACCCCTCTCGAGTTTCTAAAATTCCTTCGGAGCTTTTGTGTGCCTCAAATATCAAATACTAGATCTACTCTACGAACAATAATTTTGAAGGCCTCTCATTTACTAAACCCTTCCTTGTGTATTATCTCTAGTTAAGCAGTCAAACAAGCCAAGCATCTTGTTAAGTATATTTTAAGAGAGTCAAGTCAATAAACAAATTTCATTTTTATTTTAGAGGCAAAAGCCGGGGAGTTTCTTAACTTAAGAGGTCAGCTCCTCTAGAATTAGAAGCACTGCTAAACTAAGGCTGTTATTTTTGATTAATTATAAGTTGATTCTTTCATTCAACAGATCAACAGAATCTCTAAAAGCAAAAGCTGAACAGGAAGTAAAGTAAAGAATTCTCCCTTCTAGATGGAAACCCTTCGGCTTGTTCAGAAGCGGAATACCTAAGAAATACCGGGACCTAATAAGAAATATACCTTACTTACGGACTTCCCATACTCTTCAAAGGACCCTGTTTAAAGACCTAGAATCTCAGATAACCAAAAAGACACAGAATAGCCGTTTGTTAAGAATAATACAGATGGGACTGACCTGGAAAGCACTCACAACTCTTACTTAATGGGTACCCGGAGGAAACTAGATCCTAGCCAAATACTACTCCTAAAGACAAGACAAATAAATAGATTACTACTTTTAGCTTTTATAAGTTACTAGGGAATCTAGGCAATTTAATGAAATTCCAGGGTAACCTAGAAACTCTTTGCCTAGCAGCAAGATATCCACGCTTTACATTTATATTATTACGGGTTAACCTTTGTTTGGTGAAATTGGAAGCTAAAATGAGTCTAAGCAGGGATATAATACGTTTGAGTATCAAAGTCCTGAGACTCTTTTTTAAGAACAAATTTAGTGAGGGGGCTGTTTAAAATAACTTAGAAGTGTATCACCGAGCGAGTTTTGTCCTAGGCATTAGCTACTAGGATAGCCCTTGTCATAGAGTTTCACTGTTCTTAGATTATGTTAGAATTATCGGGTTTTCCTACCTTAATTTTACAGGAGAGAAGGAAGCATAGGGGTAACCTGTCAAACTGCACCGGCTAAAATTCTAAGTTTTATACCGGGTACTCTTATACGAGGATACCCCTCCTCAGTACACAAAACTCTTAAAAGCGGAACTTCTCTAATCTAAATTGGGGCTTTTAGCTTTCTTTATATGGGAGTTGAGAGAATCCCATTAACACAAAAAAGTGCTTTCTAAGTATATAAATCTTTTAGAATAAAACAAGGATATAGATTCCGGGAAACTAATGCTTGCAAAGAGAGGCCGAAGGAAAGTAACGTGCAAGTGGTAAACCTCTCTAAAATAAGACTCTAGTACTTCTACGAAAGAAACGTAGATATAGTAACGCTTGAAGCTAGAGAAGAAATTCGTTATAGTTCCTATTCTATAAGTCTTCCTTTGTCATTTTGAAATTGTCTGCAATCTCAGAATCTACAGCAATAAAAAAACGAATTGTCTAGCACACCCCTTGTATTTTGGTATTTCTCACTTCGAAATAAAGAATGAAGTGGAATTCAATTGACCTTCTATTATTTGGATTACTTACTACAGTATTGATACAGCATTATAGTACATACTATTCCCGAAAGCAAAGCTAAGTTTTATTTTAAATCAGTGATTTGAAGTCTTCGCAACTAGGAGTCCTTTTATTAAAACTGTGGAAAATAAGTACTTTTCGTATTCTGTTGACTTTTCCATTGCAGAAATAAATACCCGTGTAAACCTTTTATGAACTTCTTAGGCACTCTTATTTCTTTTTATCCAATTTGGGATTGGGGACAGCCCTGAAGCTATACACTTTTAGGAGCACCTATTAGAGATGAGTATCTCTTAAAATTGAAGCAGCTCGAGTTATATATAAATTCTTACGGATCTGTACTCCTGAGAAAATTGCATTAGATAGGTGGGTTAATAACAAAGTCTAAGACATTTCCTCCTTAGTACTTCTTCGTTTAAGAGAAAAGGGAGAACGTATATTCCTTATCTGAGTTGGGTAAATCGAATTAGAGGCCTTGTAAAAAATTCTCTCGGATAAGCAATGATAAAACCCACATGATTTATAGAATACTAGCACGCAATCCTCTTTTAATAGTTACTCAACACTATGGTGACATTAGCTAAAGTATTCCCGGTATTTATACTCAATAAGACTCAAAGCTTTCAAGAGATCCCCCTAAGGGCAACCGTAAAAAAAACCCAAAACACTGAACTTTACCAGCTCTTTCAAGGATACAATTACAGCTTGTAAGGCTCCCTATCTCGTATATAGTTGAACCCCCAATACCGGGGTTTTTTACATTACATCACCCGACAATGCAGAAAAGAGTTTTCTATTTGATTCGTCCCTAACCGGTATATTCTTATTGTACAAAGTTTTTTCAGAACTTTTCCTAAATAGTATTAAAAAAAAAAGGCAAACGGCTCTATAGCTTAGTGTGAACTGATGTATCAAAGAGAGCCTTTATAAGTGGACAATACGGACTACCTGGGAACCCTCATAGTCTCCAATTTACTCAAGCGGAAAATCCTGGAAAAGATACTCGTGATTCATAGCACTTTCTTCATGTCCCAATCAAAATAAAGCGAGAAAAGGTTTTCTAGATCTAGTACCCAGTAAGTTCATCAAGGAGAATTCACCTAAGATTAAAAAAAAAGTTCACTTAAGTTTATACAATTTCGTTACATAGCGTTTTACCTGGTTATCGCCAAGGACCTTTCACTATGCTGAAGTTAACTTAATTTAAGCAGCGAAATTGTTTTCTCCTTTGTTGATATATCTTTAGTAAATCTTTAGTAAATCCATATTCTTCTCCACAGTTAGTTTAGGTTTCTCTAATATTGCAGATTTTTATACCCGGTTAAGAAACATTTTTTCTATACTTACTTATGCGTATGAAGTGTTCTAATAGTTAGTTATAGTGTACACTCTTTCTCAGAAGTTTTAATTACTTATATCTTGTAAGGGGAACAATAGAAGCGTCCCTTACCGAGCAAAAAACTTGTCTTAGCTAATTTCGCTTATAAGGTAACTCCTGTGTACTGTACATCCTCCAAAGAGGGTACCCCGCAAATGCTGTAAATGGAGAAAATACCCTTAAGTCTGCGCCTCAACGAGCTTGTACTTTTACCAACCCCAATACTAGGGGTTTAGTCAACTGTTAATAATTAATAAATAAGTAGGGTATAAAAGATTAACAAAAGCTCCCGTCACTTTTATTTTAAAAGAAAAACCTTAAAAGTTGTTAGGGCCTCTTCTAAACTAAGTAGCTCAAACTCCGGCAATGGACCTGGTAAACCTATAAACTAAGCTCCCATTCATTAGGGAAACTTCCCTTAAACTTTAATAATCCAGAATACTTAAAAACAGAGGAACCCTTACTTTCTTAATAGCTAAACTAGACTCTCTATACTCACTCAAACTTGTGCTTCTACTACTTACTAAAACGAATCCCTAACCCTTTTTCCTATGACTTTACTTTATCGGTCAACCTTGTAATTAGAATTCCTTGATCCAAAAAACACTGATAATTAACCCCCAGTTCAGTTCTAGCTAGGTTTACCTTTACAAGGATGAAACACCCAGATTAAGAATACCTCAAAAAACCTGAAATGCAAAACGAGATACCCCTTACCCGCAAATCCCAGAGCAAGTAGAATAGACCCTAAACACTTTTTCTAACAATCCCCTTTACATTAGTAAAAACTTTCAATTCAAAATTATAAACAATTGAATTCAGAAATGTTGAAAGTTTATAGAAATCCTTATTCTTTATTCTGTTTTATACGACCTACCTCCCTAAGTACTCTTTATGTTATGGGGGCTCTTTGTTCCCTGTCTTAAAGCTGTACTTGTAGCTATTATTCCCTATGGCCTTATTAGAAGTTCTTTTTAGTTAGTATATTACTAATCTTTTTGTCTTCATGCTCTTACCCCCCTTCTTTTGTATACTTTATGGGTATCTTTTAAGCAAGTAAGCAAGACTTGAAACAAGTAATTAGAACGATGGCCAGGCAAACTTTAAAAATGGATTTCTTTTGGAAAGGTAGAATAGAAATTAGAAGAAATCCCGTAGATAGGAAGCTCTAATATTTCATTTAGGAGACAGGGGGTCTACCCCTAATACTAGGAAGTAGGTTTTTTTCTATGCTAATGAACCTAGACTAAGTCATAGTTATAACATATAGGGTAGAGGGATTAAAGTAAAGAAAAAGAGTTTCATAACTAAAGAGTTAAATCTACGGGGAGGTTCCTCTTAAGTAAGGATTTTAGGGGTATCCTCACGTGAATAAGGTGCTCGTCAAAAAAACGGGTATTCCAAGTTCATAGCACTTCTGTGGGTAAGCCGCAGCCGAGAAGTAATATTTTTTACGTCTTCCAGTTACGCCTATTTCCCATTCCCAGCCGCGGATCAAGGCCTTTATTTAAACGACTTCTAGATAGATAGGTGTTTCTTCCATTTAGTGGATATATACTAAGCACTGAAACTGAACAGAATAGCTCAGCACTCACTGATATTTAGCATATATTCTTGCCTTTTGTATAGTTAACGTTAGGTCTAAGCAATCCCCCTTTCAAACGGAGCCTTTTGACCGGTAATTTAAGAATAGTTAGCAGCTTTCTTTTCTTGAGCACTTAATAAATATGTCTCGAAGTACCTATGGGGTTGCTAAATCTAAGGGAGACTTTTATTTTAGAGTATTTAACCACAAAGGATCCTGCAAGAGTAAAAGAACACGGCATTCCTTTCTAAATTACCCGCAACAAGAAATATTAGGATACCCAGCCGAGGAGGCCTACTTTCTTTTGTAAAAGATAAAGGAAAGGCACAAAACTCCCATTTTCGCCACGCCAGCCAGCATTTATTGAAAAAGTATAAATGAAAAGCTTCTTTTGAATATTTGCTTATATCTTTGTTTTACAAATCCCGATACAAGAATAAGGGAATTCTAAAGGATAGCGAGTTCATTAGTTCGCTCTATACGGGACTGCCAAAGCCACAAAGAGGTTAAAGTAGCACACTTAAGACTAGAAATCCTTCAAGAAAATCCGTGTTTTTTTTGTTCAAATATTAATATTAAAAAAAAGACTCTGGTAATTCGGCGCAGGAGTACCATTATAACAAACACTATACAACTCTTAAAGAAGGTAACTAAAATTAGAACCCCGTACTTCCCTTAAGAAGGAATGCTTTTGAGAAGACAAAACTGGTGTAGCAAATAGGGATCCTTTTCAGCCAATCCGGGTTCCGAAACAAAGAAGCATTAAAAACTTTCTTAAAAAAAGAAAAAAAAAAGCAGGGGTAGCCAAGCTTTTAGTAGTAGGCTATTGATCATCTATTTGCATCTCTTTCAGGGGATCACTTATAGTCGTACTTTTAGTATACAAAAGCTAACTTAAAGAATAAAGTAAAATAGGTACTGGAAAAAATCGAGGAGTTCTCTCTTAAGGTTTTGTAGACAGGTATAGTAAAAGCTAACTCTTAACTGTACAAGAGTTTACCCCCTTTTTCTACAGCGTTGACATCAAGTTATATAGGTTCCCTAAACTAAAACTTTATATAAAAATTCTAAGGCACTTTATGTATTGTATTATACACGCTTTTTACAAAGAATGCCGTAAAGAAACACCTAAATAGCGAATCAAGAGGTCCTCGTCTTTCTATGACTATTTGTGACTTTATACTTCTTGTTAACAGAGTTAGAAAAGACTTCTCTTCTAGACGAAGGCTGCCTTAGTAAATATATGCTTTTATAGTCTTGCAGATTGATAGAGTTGAGTTACACACCAAAAAAAAAATCCTCCAAAGCTAAAGCAACAACAACTTTCACTAAGTAATTTAGTAATAGGGAAATAAGGGAGTACCTTTTTTTTATGCTTTACATCCATACTGAATACCAAATCGAATCTAGAATATTCTTGTTTATCCTTATTTAAGCGATTTTGATCTCTCAATTATCCAGAAAAAAGAGTAGTTACTAAATTTTTTTAATTTAAGCGCTAGTCCTTGCATCGTCGGGGTGTTAGACCGGTAAGTAACTTAAAAACTGCAAAAGATCTAGTCTCAATAAATTTTATTTAGTAAATATCAGGCTAAGCGAAGCCTTTATTTATGCGCATAACCAGGTTTTGGTAATGGCTCAAATTAGTATAGATTATCTGTCCTTTAACCATTTCAAAGGTATGTACTGTAAATGTATATAGGGTATCCTTTTTATTCCAGAATCTCGAAAAAAGACGAAATTCCCTTTCTTATGAGTATCTGCTAAAACTACCTATACACCTACCTTAATCCGAAACTGGAAACCTCTGCCTTTACTAATAAACTTCATAAAGAGCATAGAACCCTTGACAATATGAACTCTGAAATATATTCTGGATTTAAGATAAGAAGCAAAGCAAACAAGTTTAGACTTTCCCTTATATTTTTAGTTATTTAAAGGCCCAAAATCACTGAGGATTTTCCAAAAGCGTAGCGTATTGTTTTACTTTGACCTGTTTACTCTTACGCTTCTTTAACGAGTAAATTCCGGAACAAGGAGTACTATAACTTAACCTTTTATTTAATTTAAGTAAATAGTTTCCAAGTCAAGTTTAGAGTCTAGGAGCTGTTCCCTATTATTTCGGGTGTGTTGTTGGTCCTAATGTAAGGTGTATAATACTACTAAAATGACTTAAACCTCCCTCACTCGTGTCGGTAATAGAGATTCCTTCTGTATTGTATAAGGTACTCACCCTCTTTGAATGATAAGCTGCAGAGGGCATGAGGAACAACTGCCTTAAATTAAAGTCTATAATATTCTATGCTTATATTCTAGAAGAGTCAAATACTAACTAATACAATAGTCCAAGCCGCCTACTAAAGAAGGCTCCTATTAGGTCTCCCCTCAATACTAACAAACTAATAAGGAAAACCTAGCCACTTTTTAGGGGAATTCAGGGGTTTACTGTATTGTATAAGCCTCGTGCAGAATAGAATATTAAGGATATACATAAGAAGAAGGTTTAGTCATATAGGAACCTATGAACAAAAGAAGGAAGTCTACGGAATAACTATTAAATTACCGGGGTATTTCTAGGGGCCACCTATAGCCTCTCTTATAAAGGCAAAAACTCCTAAATAGAATGCGTCTCCCAAGTCTTTAAGCTTTTGCTTGTACTTTTGCCCTCCATTTCACCTTAGTATCGGGATACTAGATTCATAAGATTGCGAATCTTCTTATATCTAAGCGATTCCTGTGAGTGTGAACTCGTACTTTTACAAATAGGACAAAGAAAAGCTTTTAAACGAATGAATTACCTAAACCCAAGCGTGCCCCTTTTCGAGGTTGGTGTGGTGTCCACATGATATAGGAAGTTGTTTAAGAAGTGTATCAAATGTAACCTAGTTTCTTATTACTTAGAACCCAACAAAGTCTAGTATATCCGCAGGTTCAGGACAGGCTCAATTAGTTTCTTTTCTTTTCTTTTAAATTATACCAACGTAGTTTCGATGAAATCCTTTTGCTTATGCAACTACCCAGGAACATCTATCTCATATTCAAGGAACCCTGTATGGCTCTTACTAAGAAACGGGTACTAGATACAAATGGCTAAGTGTGCTTGTCAATTTTTCTACTGAATTCTTCAAAAAGGATACGCTCTAACTCGAATTAAACATAATAAGGAATTCTTTCTAGCTACTGAAGTAATATATAATAATCTTGCATAAAACCCAATTTTAGCGAGTTCCAAAGGAATCCATGGAGGGACTCCTGTTATTAGCGCTTAGAAAATACTTGACTGCAAAAGCATATAATGTCTAGCTTTTTTTCTAAGAGTTTACTTCATAGTTGTGAGAATCTTAAGAAATTGACTCCTTGAGGGTCTAAAGGAAAGAAAAACCGGTGCACTCACTTCACT
This sequence comes from Pelargonium x hortorum, assembly GCA_036897525.1. Classification (NCBI taxonomy): domain Eukaryota; kingdom Viridiplantae; phylum Streptophyta; class Magnoliopsida; order Geraniales; family Geraniaceae; genus Pelargonium; species Pelargonium x hortorum. Next base: position 19,065 of record JAYMTJ010000006.1, read on the forward strand.
TATCTCCCGCAATTAATTAGATAATGGGATTCCTAGGGGTTTAGTATATTAGCCGAGTCCGATAGAAAAAGGTCTCAAAACCAAGATTAAGGTCTAGTTTAGCAAGAATAAAATGGCTTATTTCAGGGAACCACAATCCGTTTCTTTTTACCGGATAGGGATATTACAACATTTACCCATTTTAGTATTTTCCATAACTCGATTATAAAGTCAAAGTGGAGTGGATTCACTCTACCAAACAACCGGATATCTGAAACTTTGTTCCCCTTACCTTTAATGGGCTATACTACATAAATCAATCTGGATTTCCGCGAACTCCTATGAATATATTTTGACTATCCTCCGCAACCTTTTGCACTATATAAACGAAGATAGATACAAGATTTCGTCCTGTCCTATATAGAATAATTACGTTCATATTACATATATATTATAGCTCGCGAGTTCTTAATTTAAAATATTCTCCATAAACATAAATGGGTATTTCATTATAACAGCTATTAACTCTTTACTGATCTAAAAGCTTCATTACAAAAGAAAATGCCTTAGCTTAGTTTGATCAAGTTTTATATTTAGTATTTAGTGATATACAAGTAGTATGCGCTTTTCTGTAATTGAAATGGGTGAATACTAAAAGGGTAATAGATACGGGGCAAAAGTAGTATTATACAGTAGAACTACCCCTAAAAAACAGCTTCAACATGTCAAATAGCTTTAAAAATCTGAAGTCTAGATTTCAACCTCATTATGTATTCATGTCACTCGTTGCAAAAGCTACTTATATTCTTTGTAAGGGCTTTTCAGGAATTTCCTGAGAAACAAAGCCTACTGTGAGAACTCCCGTCAATCGGAAGGAATGCTACTGCGTCTATCTGTATAGCAGGCAAATGAGTAGTTCAAGACAGAAACCTATTTGTTTTCGTTCTTTTGAGACCTAGGAGTTTCTTACAGAGAGTTTAGGCAAGAGCTTGTCTCTTGTGGAGCTTCTTTTACTTGATTCTTATATTCAGTAGGTTCTTCTTGAGAGTTTAGTCCTCAGTCTTTCTAACAGATAGTTTAGGAAGCACAGAATTGGCTTTGTTACGATGGGACCTAGGAATGCAAGCAACAACTGTCGAAAGCAATGTCAACCGGATACCAGGTGGCAGGACGAAGCTCTTTCTCTATGAGGTTTTCAAGTTGTCAATAAACACAGAATTTCACTTAAAATGGTTTGAGGGGAATTCTCTAAATGGAGTATCCCTTTGCTCGCATTCCCTTAGCCCTCGGTCCATAGCTTGACCAGCTTCCATTAACAGGTTAGAATTGACCTATAGAGTCTTTCATCTCTCTTATTCGGTTAAAGGTGCACTTCCTCTGTTAGTTATGTTAGTGAATGCTTACTCAGTGTCCAAAAGGTTGAATAGTAGTGATTCAGAATACCATCTCCTTTCCTTTCCTTTGCTCTTGACCAGCGAGTGTGGGTACCATTCTGACAGTGTACCTTGCAGGAAGACCATCCAAGAGCTACTCCTTACCAAACCAATGTTGAGAGTTCCTTTAGGTTGTAGGATTAGAATTGACAGGTTAAGATAGAGGTTTGGCCCGCTAAGATAGACCGGAATACAAGTACAAGTAAATAGGTCCCTGGTTACCAGCAGCAAGTGGATTAATCATAGAGTTCTAAGGCGCAATTGGTAGTACAGGGTATTGGTTAGAATCTTCCTTTAGTTAGGCTATTCTGGTTTAGGGAAGAGTTGCTATTAGGACTTTCAGGTTATATAGTCTCAATTTCCTAAACATTCTATAGAGATTCCGGTTTACCTCAATTGACCGAAATGTACAGGTTCGAGCTGGCTTAGAGACTTAGAAGGTTTGGTCCTAACTTGATCTTGACAAGAAATAGAATTTCTGTTATCTTATCTATCCTCCTATAGAAGAATACCCATTATTCACTAGCAATACGGGTACTTCTCATAGGTTCTTTAATGCCAACTTCGACACCAAGATCGTACAACTTTGACACGAAAGGGTGATGAAAAAAGGTGCAAACTTTTCTACCATATAGAAGAAAAGAAGATTTGAGCTTTGAAAAGTGTCTTCTTTCTTCCATTTCATACCTCTTTGCTTCGCACCTTGCATTTCCTATTTTGTTTTGACAATCATTTAGATAAATAAACACACACTCTTTTGTTTTGTCGATTGAAATGTCTAGAGTTTTTAGCTAGAAGTTGGCCTCGTGAACCGAAGTCGTTGGAGCATGTCCTTAAAAGTGGAGATGTAACCAAGTCTCTCTCATTAGCACGCCTCTCGAGCTCCCGTTTTTCTTCAAAACAAGGACAGGTAGAACTTTCTTCATTGTCTTGGATGGTCGTAGGTTCGATTTCTAAAGAGTGGTAAATCAGAGAGTTTTGGAATTTCAAGTCGTGGGTTTTTATCTACCCACAAGAATGGATCTTCTGCTCGAATGTGTCTGAGTCTTTTCACTTTTCCTAGTGTTTGATGTGAGTCGCGTAATGAGTGCTCTTTCTTATACTTGTCCTCGTAAGTGACCTAGTGTTGGTGTCTTGATTGAGCAGAACTTACGAAATGGGAATGGAAAGTCGTGGGTTCGATTCCGATTCTCTATTATACCTTCCGCTTCAGGAGAATATAGAAGCAGTCGCTCAAATGGTCCGGTCTTATTCTTTTGCACAAGCATACTTGCCTACTAGTGGACTTAAGACATTGCTCGAGTTCTGTCTTGACTCGATTCGAAAGGCAGATAAAAACACCGGCGCGGGTGTAAAGCCCTGCGAACTCTAGACCTGCCAGAATTTGGGGACTATAAACGTTCATGAAGGTAAGCTTGTCTTAGTTCGTTTTCGACTTGCAATACATACATTTTCTTATCTTGCATAATAAAGTGATAGTTTAGTAGTTGGTTTCTAGGAAAAGGATGACGAGTTGTTAGGATGAATAAGTTTCATTCTCTACTTCGTTTCCTACGGTCTTATTATTAGATCTTCCGTCTTCCTTCTTTTCTCATAAGTAGCTTAGTTAGAAAGTTCAGTCTTGTTAGTTGATCTTCTGCTCGAATGTGTCTTCTTTCACTTTTCCTAGTGTTTTATGCTAGAATTTTGACTACATACTGGTTCCGTCGTTCTTATAAGTTGCCTGGTTGCTTGGATCAGAAAAGAGTAACATATGTATCTACTTATAGTCCTCTTGCCGCTATTGGGAAGTTCAGCTATAGGTTTGTTCGGAAGGTTCCTAGGAGCAGAAGGAAGCGCCATTTTAAGTACTATCTGCGTTTCGTTATCTGCAATACTCTCATTCTTTGCCTTTTATGAGGTAGCACTTGGAGCTAGTGCTTGCTATCTAAAGTTAGCTCCGTGGATTTCGTCGGAAATGTTTGATGCTTCTTGGGGTTTCTTTGGCGCCCGTAAAGTCACTGAGGAATTGGACTCGACAATTTCCTATTCGGTGGAATACACAAGCTCTCATTTGCCTATTCTAGGTTTCTGCAGATCTATAATATCAAGTCTAGATCCTATTCTCCAGTCTTGCCTATTCTTTTCTTTCGAAACTAGAAGGATCGCAAGAGCATGTCGGGAATAAGAGAGAAGCTCCTTTTCAACAAGTGAGATGAAGTGAAAGAGAGTCGGCTTGCATATGCGTAACAAGAGAGCGTACTTATGCCGGAAATGAAGGGCCAATTATCTCGTCGTCTTGTTGTATCAATAGTCAATTCGGTGAAATCGGGGAAGCACGCTTAGTAGCTAGGCGTGAAAAAGAGGGCTCGTAGTACTACTTTGACTACTGGACGCGGTAGTTTAAAGCTAGGAAGGGGTCTAGAGGGAGCACCTGTGAGATATAGGTTGGTGAGCCTAGTGATAGGAAACTATCTTGCTAAGTTCGGAGAGCACTTTGAGCAAAAAGAAAGAGAATGCCTTTGATCTTTGAATAAAGCAAAAAGAGACTTGGTAAAAGGAAGTTCTTTGTCTTTATTCTTTGAAAAGAAGACGCATAGAAAAAAGAGACTTGGTAACTAAGAAAGATGAAAGCTCTGCTTCAGTGACTTACTAAAAAAGTGGTCTTTATTCCTTTCTTTATTCCCTGACTCTATGTTTGACAGTCTGACCGTAGTAATGCTTGTTGTAGTTACATTCATAAGTAGTTTAGTACACCTCTATTCCATTTCATACATGTCAGAGGATCCTCACAGTTCGCGATTCATGTCCTATCTATCTTTGTTCACATTCTTTATGCTGATGCTAGTGACAGGGGATAACTTTCTTCAATTATTTCTGGGTTGGGAAGGTGTGGGTCTTTCTTCGTACTTGCTAATCAATTTCTGGTTCACGCGTCTTCAGTCAGATAAGTCAGCAATTAAGGCTATGCTTGTCAATCGAGTAGGTGATTTTGGCCTAGCTCTAGGTATCTTGACTTGCTTTACTCTCTATCAAACTATAGACTTTTCAACTCTCTTTGCGTGCGCATCTCTACCAAGCGGCTCCTTTCTCTTTTGCAAGATTCAAATTCATGGAACAACTCTTATTTGTATTCTACTCTTTATTGGTGCAGTTGGTAAATCCGCTCAGATAGGCTTGCACACTTGGTTACCTGATGCTATGGAAGGGCCAACCCCTGTCTCGGCATTGATTCATGCTGCTACTATGGTAACAGCGGGCGTTTTCCTGATAGCAAGATGCTCTCCCTTATTCGAATACTCGGCTACAGCTAACATTCTAATCACTTTCATAGGAGCTACGACCTCATTCCTTGCAGCAACGACAGGAATCTTACAGAATGATCTCAAGAGAGTCATAGCATATTCGACATGCAGTCAATTAGGATATATGATCTTTGCTTGTGGTATCTCGAACTACGCTGTCAGTGTCTTCCACTTAATGAATCACGCCTTCTTCAAAGCCTTACTCTTCTTAAGTGCGGGTTCAGTCATTCATGCGATGTCGGATGAACAAGATATGCGGAAAATGGGAGGGCTTGCCGCATACTTACCCTTCACCTATTCTATGATGCTCATCGGAAGCTTAGCTCTAATAGGCTTTCCTTTTCTAACGGGCTTCTATTCAAAGGATGTGATCTTGGAACTAGCTTACAGTAAGTATACGCTCAGCGGTCACTTTGCCTTTTGGTTGGGAAGTCTCTCGGTTCTTTTCACATCTTACTACTCTTTTATGTTACTTGTTCTAACATTCTTATCTCCTTCATTCGGGCGAGACGTCGAAAGATCTCATGATGCGCCCATTCCTATGGCAATTCCTTTGTTCATTCTGTCTATAGGAAGTTTATTTGTAGGATATTTGGCCAAAGATATGATGATTGGTTTAGGTACTAACTTCTGGGCCAATTCCTTATTTGTACTACCCAAAAATGAGATTCTTGCTGAGTCCGAGTTTGCTGTTCCAACGATAGTCAAACTGGTGCCTCTTTTCTTTAGTAGCTTAGGTGCTTTTCTTGCTTATAATATCAATTTAGTCTCGGATCAATTCCAACGAGCTTTTCAAAGGAGTCACTTGTGTAACCGACTCTATACCTTCTTCAATAGGCGCTGGTTCTTTGATCAAGTTTTCAATGACTTTCTAGTTCAAGTCTTCCTTCGTTTCGGATATGAGGTCTCATTCAAAGCTTTAGATAAGGGAGCTATCGAGATCTTGGGTCCGTATGGGATATCCTATACATTCCAACGGTTATCTGGTCGTTTTAGTCAACTTCAAAGTGGCTTTGTCTATCATTATGCCTTCGCTATGTTACTTGGGTTAACTCTCCTTGTGACCTTCTTCTGTATCTGGGATTCTCTCATATCTTCTTGGGTAGATAATAGATTGTTCTTTATTTGGATAGTGACTTGTTTCTATAGTGAATAAGAATGTTATCAGACTGAGACTTGGTAAGCAAGTGATACTAAACTTATCTTTCTTTCTTCTAAAAAAGCATGATAGAAAACACCTAAGACAAACCTAAGGAGAGAAAGAGAGAGACATTTCCTAACCTTTCGGCTAGTACTAATTCTTAGTCAAACTACCTCTTCCTCTGAACGAACAAAAGCGAATTCATTAGTGTTAATTAACTCAAGTTAGCAAATCAGTAAAGAAAACGAAGTACAGAGTCAGTCTCACCCTTCTTCCTCTTCTGTGTATTAGTCCTCTCTAATCTCAAAGGGCTTCGGAAGAACTTAAGCTCAACAAGTGTTCTGTTTCTAAAGGGAAGTTCTTTATGCCATGCTTTTTGCGGAATAAGTACCCAAGATACAGAACCAAAAGGGTTTCTTGTTAGTGTTTTTTTGTTAAAGGGCTACCGCGCCTTCATACCTTTTCTCTTCGTTTGACCTTTGTTCCCGAGTTTCACTTAACTCGATACAGGAGCAAATAACGAAAGTTGTTGTCACAAGCAAGCTTGCCTTGCTAAAGCAAGCCTTCTTTCACCGACGCCTCAGAATTATCCTAAATGAAAATGATAACTTGGTGATGGTATTGCCGGAGTTTCTTTTCTATTTGTTGATATAGGATTTGCTCCTTAGAATTTGACGGGATACTTTTTAGGGGCAGATAATCTTGAACCCATGCCCTGTACCTGTTACCGCTGGGTGTAGGGGCAGATAACGACGAAACATGGACGCCTTAAACTTGGCATTTGACGGGCTACTTTCTCCGCTGTACCGGTAAAGGAAAGCCAATGAAAGTTCTAACACTAATAAGCAACTCAGACTCAACATACAATTTCTTGATCTTGTAAGTCGGGTTGGTAATGAGCAAAGAAAGAGTAAGAAGCAGAAGGAGGCATTCCGACTGAGGAACACTTTCTAACCATTGACAAGCTGGGTAATCTCTTATACTGGAGCTAAGGGAGAGCGAGCCGAAGGCAAGCTTGCTTGAAACTAATTTGAATATACAGAATAGCTCATCAGTTTAATCAAGTGTTAATAGAGTTCACTCTAATAGAAGGATCTATCTGAGTCTGTAACCTATACTCTGCTCGAACCCATCCTAATAAGTCAATCAGTCGAGTAAGCAAGCATACCTCTAGCTGCTAACCCTCAGCATAAGGTCTAATTCAATGGACTAATTACACTCTCATCCTGCTCTAGCATGCCAAGCTCTTCTTACTAAAGTAAGAACCTACAAAACACTATAATAACAATCTCTCCTTTAACTCTTTGCTTGGAAGTTGTCCAACTCTAATGCTAATGCAAAGGAGTTCTGTCCATGGAATCTGGGTAAGCTCTTTCTACCGAGTAATGGACTTCGTACCTTGTTAATGGAATGATATACCCTTTCGATAGCTCCCTAGCATGCCTCTCTGTCAATTGATGACTTGAAATCAGTCCTTTGTAAGTGAGTACAGTCGATGAAGTCTTCTAGCCACTCAGTAACCTGATAAGTCCCTGGAATCCCAACTCAACCCATAAGGAAGTCCTAAGCCCTATTGTACCAGCTCATCTCTTCCTAAACGAATGAACAAGCTGTGAAAGGTGAAAGAATAGGTTAGGAAGATCTAAGATCAACACCTCCGGGTCTCCAATAGTAAACCATTGCCTAAACCATCTAAAGCAAGTTTCAATAGCTAGTGTATTTAGTAGGTTAGGAAGAGATAATAAGAGTACAGAATGGTCGACATTCTTCCTAATCTAGCAAGTATTGAAATCCCTCTAGTTTCATTCGAGCCTAAGAAGGAGTTAGGGCTTCGCGCCTGTTCCGATAGCAAGTGCAAGAAAGCTCTCTCTTTGTAAGCAAGCTCAGAGGATTGCTGCTAAAGGCAAGCTTTAGCTTGTTAGGAGTTGCAGAAAGAGGGTGTTGCTAGTCATTTCATACCTTAGAAAGTGGAGCAGATAGAAAGAATTCCAGGTCTTAAGGGAAGGTAATGAAAGAGTGAATGAAAGCTAGGAAGGGTAGGAATGGAAAGTAAGTTAAGTAGTCATTCCTTAGCAGGTGTTGTGAAATTAGAGGGGTTCAAGTTGTTGAAGAAGGCTAAGAAGGCAAGTTTATCATAGCCTGTGTTTGTTAGGAAGAGATAAGTTGAGTACTGACAGGATGTCCGCTATGAGCGCCTCATGCATATAGTATCGAGCAATAGATAGTTCAGTATTCGGTTGTTAGGAGTGAATCTTACTCACCTCCGGAACAATCTGCCTAATCCCTCTAATGGAAAGAATGTCTAAGATTCGTACATTGAATTACAGTGACTGTGTTATTAATGGTCTTAGTAAAGGCTAAAGGGAAGGCGACCTTATTCTTAAGGTCGGTGTTGAAAGGGAAGTTGAGTTGACTGTGGTTGTTAGGAGTTGCAGTCTATAGAAGGTAATGAAAGAGGGAAAGCCATAGTGGACTCTTGCGATACCATCACCTTGACATTTCTACTATATAGAGAAGAGATAATAAGAGTACAGAATGGTCTTTCTTACTTCTTCCTAATCCCTCTAGTTTCATGTGTTGTTTGCTAAAGCAATTCAATATGTTACTGTGCACAGAAAGCTAGTGTATTCATTCTTCTTAGGAAGAGATAATCATTCTACTTACAGTCTATTTCGACATTCTTCCTAAATGGAAAGCTAGTGAATTTGTTAGGAATAGAGAACAACCTCCGGTGACTTATTACATCTTCCTAATGCAGCTAATGAATGTACTGCAATTCGACTGTACGAGCAAGAGACTGTGTTGGTAGGCCAATGCAAATGGAGCTAAGCGAAACCATCGGCTGTCCTTGAAGGTAAAGAGTCTGTGTTTGCTAATCCATAACGTTGAAAGGTTCGAAGAGACTTGTCGGCTCAGGAGGGGATTGCTGCTAAAGGTGGACGAAAGCTGCTAGCTAGGAGAGAGCCAGCCAAGTCAGTGTAGCTAATTGAAAGACAGCTAATGTCCTACCCTACAGTTGTTTGCTGTTAATGATAGCAGTTGTTTGTACTATACAGTTGTTAATGGCTGTCGAAGGATGGTTAACAACTAAGCAAAGGCAAGTCTAACCGGTACCAATCAATACAACTTGAAAATAGAGCTGTGTGTCTAGGCTTTCAAGAGTTTTACAACTAAGCTTACAAGAATTCTCTTATTAGAGGGACCCTCGATGTGCTATAACGCGATCTTGTTTTAATTATCGTACATTTAAATTCTATTTGTTACAAATACATAACATAAAAAGGGGGCATGTATAGTATAGATATGAAGCTCCTTACCTTAAACTCAATTCTAAAAATTAATTGCAAGATACAACAAATAACAAATTAGCGTAATGAAAGTGATCCGCCTTTTGTTTTGTCCAACTAAATTTTATATAATATAACAGTAAATTGAAAAGAAGCTGGAGCTATAAGCTAAATAATCCGTCTTCTATACACCGACTCCACTCGAACCTATGACCGCTTTCCAACTTAGCGATTGCTTTGACCTCTCAAATTAAGTTAAGTAAATAAAATATCAGAAGAATATTTATTACAGGGTGCATAAAAGTTTTCTAAACGGGATTTCACATAAATATAAAGAATTTTAGTCTTAGTTGATAAAATGAGGCGGCTTTCTGCTTACTTGTTTAGGAGGTCTCTTCTCTTATAGCGTAGAACTTTTAGTAAAGGAAAAAAAATCCCCGGTTGTACTTAATATTTTAAGAGGGCCTTTTCGAGAAGAAAGAGATCCTAGCAAGTCTACTTCAATCCAAGCAGGAGCACTTAATGATTATGATTGAATACCCTTTACTTGAAACTAGTTTTTCTTAGATAAAGACCCTCGAGATCTATAATTGATATCTAATCCTTAAGGATAGGTTACTGGGGGCTCTTAGAATTTTTTAGTTTGGTCTTCTCGACTCCTCTTCTCTGGGCGCTGCTATCCGGTTGACTATACTAACTCTGTATCTTATACGAGTCCCGGATTTTTACATAACAGGCATTCAGCTCTGATAGGGGGTTCCCTGGATTGCCAGAATGAAGGAGACGTGCCAAATAACTAATTATAAAAAAAAAGACTTCCGGATGTTTGCACCAGAGAATTAAACGAAGATAATCCCCAAGGACTTGCTTGGTCCGTAAAATTAAAGCAAGAATCCAAAATATCTATAATAATGTAACTTGAGATGCTTTTGGGTGCCTTAGAAAATTCTATAACCTTTATAATATAAAGAGCTATAGGTCCTCCTCAAATGCGAGAAAGGGGTAGTTAGAAGTAAAGTTCAAAAGATAATTACAAAAATGAAAGGATCCCTCTGGTATGGCCGTTAAGCGCTCTATAACAAGTTTTTGATGTACCCGGATGGGATGTATGATTTGATTTTTTCTGCACTACATTTCTTAAAATTACGGGAAGTTCTCGTTGTATTTTATTAATTATATATCTATATATGTAAGCTCTAGGAGGATTTCCTTAAAAAATTTCGGTATAGAAAGAGACTTATATATAACAGGGGCTTCGTTGCCAAATGAATGCTTGGAAAATGGGTTGAGGACTGCCGCTTCATTTTGTTTTTTGCGAGTAACTAAGGTGGCCTTGAAATCCCTAAGATAAGGAATTCTTTTTTCTATTTAAGATTCCGCAAGAGAAGGTTTGTTTGTCTGATCAACCCTAAAAGAATTCTAGCTTTTATTTAAGGGAGATTCATTAGCAGCTGTATGATGCGCACTCCCTAGAAAATTTTTTTTCTAAGAACTAAGAAGAAGGGTAGCACCTTACCAAAAGGGTTACTATAGTATAGACTTGTGAATTCCCGAGTACTTTTGTAACGATCCTCTTTTCGTAGCTTACTAGCAAGTATAATTAGGAATATCTTAATAGAAGCGAGTACAAGTTAGAGAGCTCCCTTTACGTTTTGAAGACTCTATATTCAAGCAAAAACTCTAAGGACAGTTAAGGAAAGTTTAATACTTCTATAGTATAAATATTAGAATTCCCTTCCTTATAAATTGCGGCATAAAACCCTTTATATCTTTATCTATATCTTTATATAGATAAAGGGCTGGACGTTTTGAGGGAATCTTATTAAACAGGAAGCCTCCGTTTCTGATTATCTGCTTTCAACTTAAGGAGTAAGTAATAAGGATCTCCTACCCTTTACTCTAGGTGACTGGGTTTTAAATCAACAAATAGAAAATTCTTTCTATAATTAGAATTAGAAAAGGAAGATCTAAATAAACTACTATTCTCCTAAGTGATTATGTTGACGCAAAGGGATATTTGACTTCTATTCTATCTTCTTGGGATAAGTTCTAGTACCCACTAAAGATAGCAAGTAATCTCTTAATCTCTAGCAATTGTAGCTCATGTCTTTTCTTTCGTTGTCATTTTCAGAGGAGTCCCTTTCTTTTTGTATATGAATAATAAGATATATATATTTATTAAGACAGTCTTCGCTTTACCAAGGAAGGAATTTCCAGTAAGAAGCTAAAAAAGAATTCTTTAGTGAGTGAGGGCTCCACTAAGTCAAAATATAGAAAGATACAAAGAATATTAAGTCGTCTCACATCCTGTTTTAATTCATACAAAGTAAGGGTTGGTCTTGGAATGGGGTTAATCTTAACTAGTACTTTTCTAAATTCCCTGAGAGAAGCTCTAAGTAGCTATAATTACACAAAGTACAAGAGAGTGTTTCAGTTTTTTACCGGGACCTGGAATACACTTACCTCAATAGAATTTGCCTGGCACTAGAAGATGTCAAGGTATAAAAGGAACCCCTTTCGTGAAACTAGCAACCTTATTATTAAGGAAATTGACTAGGAAAAGGCTTATATCATATATCAAGGGAACCCGCTTTTTGCTTTTAAGAGCTTAAAGTACTTTTTTTTTTCTAGAACGAAAGAGTATTATGAACCACAGATTTAGAGAAGCTGCGCCAGCGAAGAGTATTTTCAAACAAAAAAGAGCTTCCCAATGGAAGGACCCTTGTTAGATATGTTACTAAAGTTTTTAGTTTGTATCTTAATGGGAGCGACTATCGAAAAAAAACTTTGAAAAGAGTATGTGATCCTAATAAATAAAGCCATACATAGTATGCTATAGAGGTAATCCCGAACCAAGAAATTCCCTTTTAAATAACAAAGTATACACATAGAGAGGTCTGTCTTAGATCTTAAAAGGAGTAGACACAACTAAGACTGATAAATGAAGGAGGTTCCAAGAAAACAGATACTAACACATTAACTATAGTGTAGGTAGAGTGCTCAAAATGTGTGGTTACTTTGGCTTTTTAGATCCTGATACATTTCAAAGTTTCGAAGAATCCCTTATTTACTCTTAGGAGGCCCGGCCCTGTTATTTTAAATCAGAAAGCTTCTCACCTGTATTTTTTTTTGTGTCAATTGTGTTACTAATGCTTATAATCAAAGGTATTCTAAGGGATAGCGGGTATCACTAATTATAGTGTCAAAATAGTTTAATTAAATAGATAGCTTTTTTGCGGTATAGTAAAAGCTTGTATATTTATTTCGCTTAGACCGGTAATAGATCTTGTTAAGATAATTCAATTATCGTAGATTCAAGTAGTAAGTGTTAACAAAAAGGGATCCCCCTTAGTCGGAAAATAGCAATCAAAGTGAGGAAGTCCTTTAGTGTATGCTTAATTCTGGAAATTCTATTCATCAGAGTTAGCTTTTAAAATGAAAACGGGATATCTAAGTTTCCCCAGAAATAAAGCGAGCCTTGACGAGTAACGAGCATTGTATAAAAAGGGATGCCGAGAGTAACCATACGAGAGTAACCATAGTAGACGGGTTTCTTTAAACAGGGATTTCTTGCGGAATCTAGAGAGCTTAGTAAAGTACCGTAGTGTCCAGCAGCTCTAAAATGAAATGGATTTTCCCCCTTTTTACTATTATTACGAGATTTCTCAGTATAGGAGCACTTGCGAGTTACTGTGGGTTAATTTCCCTGGGTAGAGTTCTTTTCGGGAAGATTTTTGAGCCTCTTTCCTTGCTTTGATTGGCTGTACAAGAAACGAGTCCTAGTTCTCTTCTTAGGAAGGGTTAAGGTCTTTGTATAGATAAGAGTATCTTTGCGTGTAGTTGGGGGTTAGGTAGCTATAAAGTCAGGGGTATCCTAGAGTAATAGAAGTATATATAGGACCCCGTGTTTATGGGACAAGACTTTTTGATAATAGCTTTTTCTGGGTTTTATGTGAGCTATAACAAAGGGGTCTAGTAAGGAGAGTGCTTACACTGACACATTATAAGCGGTTTAATCTATTCTAGGGTTTGATATCTGTATTATCAAGATTACTTTTTTTAGAAAGTAAATCTCTAGTTAATGCCTCTGTATTGTTGTCAAAAGAATTTCAAATTCCTAAAAGCGAAAGCGGATAAAACACTATTCGACAAGTTTGGTATACACTTCTCTATAAAGGCTGCGATTTTCATAGCATGAAAAAAAGGCTTTTAAAGGAGAGTCATTGAGAGGCTACCCTACATATCTTGAACCGCTTGTACAATCCTCAATACCTAACTTCCTTTTGGATGAGGTTTTGACAGGTATAAGTTTAATAAAGAGGGGTCGTAGACTTATTTATAAATAGCAGGAAAATCTCTTTTATTTGATTCTTCTTTTTTTGGAATCGTTGCTATTATTTTATCTTTCCTAGAGCATTATGGAAAAGAAAAACAAAGAGAGCATACATTTGAAATTACTGTTCAAATTCCGAATAACAAAACTTGAACATCATCTTGTAGAGGGTTACAGATAAAACACAAAAAAAATGAAAGGGTGGGCCGGTCCTAATAAAAAAGTCTTCTACAATTATTATAAGGTCTCAAATTCTACTGAGGAAGGGAAAAGCACGGATACAAATACCCTTTAGCTATAAACTTTCCTCTTTGTTGTAGAAACTCTTGTTAAGATTTGGCTGTGTTTCAACCCTGGGGATTCATAAGCAAACCGGGTCTGTCAGATTTTACATCTAATAAAGCGCATCCGGTTAAGCGGATTCGAACCCGTGATTGTCTACCGTCTGTTCTCTCAGTCTATCAACTCGATTATAACCCACATACAATAAGTTTTGATATAAACTTTATTTAATATATTATTTGCAGCTTAGTATTGAAGTATGTTTCCAATAATATAGTCTCGTACCTCGATGGTTGCTCGGAAGTAAGCAACTCAGTTTTAGGAAAAGTTATATATAACTAGCAGAAAAGGATAAGAGTAAGAAGAAAAGTACGTTGTTGCATGTACATGTATCTCAATTTTACCTAAATAATCGACCAAAAGTTGAGTTTAAGAACCAAGGCCAAATAAAGTTTTTATAAATATATAAATAAAAAGAGATCTTAATCTACATATAATTTATGTAAATAGTTACTAGCTATTCGTATGACTAGTAAATACTAAGGCCTTCTCGTTATATGCTCTTATTCTAGTTGTTGTAGCTTTTTGGTCTATTTAATTTATAGAGTTTTGGCGGTTAGATTAGTATTTTGATTTCTTATTATTAGTATAGAAGGAGCCTTAAAAGGTGTAAATTTGAATTTTATTCATTAGTATTTACTAGGACTGGGATCTTACTAACTGACTTAACTTGTAAAAAGACTGACATAATTGACTTATTTATTACTTTTATGTTGTTAAAAAGTTGCCTAGTCTAGCATGCTGCTAAATTCTAGTGCTAAAGATAGCAAAAACGCTTAATCTTAACCTTAGGGCGCTCGGTCCGAAGTAACACACTCCTTTAAAACGTAAGTGTTTTCCCTGTCCAATACCTCTATAAAATACAACTTTTATACCTTACTCAACGATATTTTTAATATTCGAGTTAGAAATATATAAGAGTAGGTATAAAACTACCGTAATATTTTTGAAGTCTTTTTGTATGGGAGCCCTTAATTATAGATATTCTATACTTTAAAAGGTTTTTGGTTTCATAGATTAACCCGGCGAGGGAATTCAAATTCTATTTTATTAAGAGGCCGCAAAAATGAATGCGAGGCTTAGAGCTTTTATATACACGACTTTAATTTAGTCACAGACGGAGTCCCTAATATTAGGAAAAAGTTCTGCGTAATACTACAACAACCTCTTTCAATAAGTTATGTATTGTTAGTTATGTATTGTTAGATAGGAAGTTCGGCAATGAAGCATCCTTGTGAATCTCGATTTCTTATGTATCGCTATAAAAACTCTTGCTTTACTAGCCTTAGCTGTACGACAGAGCCCCCCTCTGCTCCTCCTTTTTATTTGTACGAAACTGAGTGTACTGTGATAGTGTAAATTAGCCGAGAAATTCTCACTAATTAGAGTAGAGTAATTGGAGTTACAGGGATATCTTACCCAGTTTTAAAAGTCATAATATAATTGACAAGTATGTGGCGATTTAGTTTCGTGGGAAGGAAGTTTTTCCGTTCAAGGATACTATATGTTATTAAAAAACATTTGTTAAGTATCACATAAAAGAAAGTAAACCGTAAAGGATATTCAAACTCTGTTTTGATTGCTCAATCAAGAAATCCGGCACAAAAATGAAAGTAGTATAAGTTTAGGGAAAAGACATCGAGCAAAAGAGCTCCTCTTATTCTTGATTTATAAGAAGATTTCAGATTGAAAAGGGAATTTAATAACAAAGTTGGCTAGATATGATATAGAGTACAAAAGGAGTTTTCCTTTTACTCAGGTTTCATCATAAATTAATAAGAGAATATAAACAACGAGAAAATTCCTTACATAATTTTTTGTTTTTGTAGAACCGCCTATATCTATATATAGTGTTATCTAAAAAGCCTCAAAAATTTGACAGGAATTCTAACACATTTGTTGAGCAGTTGACTAGGTTTTTTCTTCAGTTCAAAAGAAGGAGTCCAATCGAAAGAGTATACTCTAACTCTAAGTGCGAAGCTCTGAAAAGCACAAAAACTTCCCTGGTAAGATATAGGAGTCGTTCTAATAAATAGATGCAATCCACTATTTCATAAAAAGCTTTTAATATATAGTTTACCGAATTCGAGTAAACTGCCCCTAATCGAGGTTAAACCCCCGATTACCTTATGTGTTTTAAACAAACTTCTTTTACTTTTAAGTAGTCCAAAATAGGAGAAATCAAAAATGCACTAAAAGGGGGCTTCCTCGGCTTATAGATTTAGGAATCCTATGAGTTCTTCTTTTCAAGAGTTGCTTATTAAAGGTAAACCGAATATATAAGAAAAGATTAATTCCAAACTTATTTATTAGACAGTGCGCTACCCTTACCCCCGAGAGTATCCTTGCTTTATTGCAGATTCTAACATAGTGTACTTTAATGTAACTAGGATGTTAACCCAGTGATATCCTATATTTTGAGGACTATATCCACGTACTGTATCTAACAAGCTTTCGAGCGCAATACTGCGATCTATTTGTTTTTGGTTTCATCGAAGACAGCGCATACTTTGAATGACAGGGAAGCCTTCTTAAAAAAGTTTAATACTTACAAGTTTCTATTTCTTGTATGTTTAGGAGAGGACTTGAACCGCTGACCCAAGTAATTTGAAGTCTCTTGTTCTAACCAATTATTTATAGGAGGATATATAGAATCTTTCTAACTTTCAAGTTTTTTACACTCTACTTATCCTTTTTGAAACCTGGAGAAGTACGTAAGATTGGAAGAATCCGTATAAGGCCCATTTTGGTAGAGTAAATAAGGATGTTTACAGTCAGTTAGCGTAGCCGTATGAGTGCTCTGTTTTATTTATTGATAATAGAAGCAAGAGTTATAACTTATTACCTGGGGAGCTTCCCTTCCCAAGATGTATATTTCCTTACCCCTAATTGCTCAAACTCTTTCTACACTACAGGTTGTGTTAAACTTGTAATAACTAGTCCAATTTTTGAAATTACGCACCTATGACTTTCTTCAAAGCAAGGTACCCCTTCCTACCAAAAAATTGATATGGTATCAAATAGATTTTTTTGTAACTATTTCTTAAGACAGGTTCTTTCCCGAGCTCCTTATAGTAGCGCTTTTGCTTAGTCTTAGAGTTCTTTATCTGCCTAGTATTTTCTTAAGCTCCTATTTTTGACTACCTGTCAACTCTAGAAATATCTACTGCAGAAAATGATTTTTGTTATTATACCCCATACTTTGGAATAACTATAAGTATAGAATTAAGAAATGACTAGCATTTATTGCCCGCACTTATAGGATTGATTCTAAAGATTTATATAGATAATTTACATCTGAAATGAAGGGTAGAGTTTTTGTATGCTACCCACTACACGAGCGTAGGTTCGACCCCAGTTTACAATAAAGAAACAATATCCCATAGGTACTTAAGTTTTCTTATAATTAGGCATATCTCGATCATTTGCAACGGAGAACATCCGTTTTTACTAAAAAAATGATTCATCGTCTAAATAGAAATAGAAACTTTTTAGGCAGGGAGTTTAGCTATGGCTGGCAAGGAGAGTTCTTAAATTACAAATTTATGTCTCGAATTCCATAACTTCAGGAATGTTATAAAATGTATTTAGAGGTAGATAGCTAGGGTGGCTATGGAATAAGAAAGGTCCCTTTCCTTTTTTTATACCTCTAAGGATAAACTAAGGTTTATCAATATCTTCCTCTAAACTACATACCTCAATCTTTGGTAGTAACTATCCTTATCTAGAGTCCTTGGTGGAATACCTGCTAAAAAGCCCGCTTGCTCTTCTTAGAATGTGGTATGAATAGTTGAAATCAGAGACTCTGGTATTTTTTTAAGTAAGATAAAAAAAACCTAATCGAGTAACTAAAAAAGTGTTGAGCCGATTAACTTCTATTTAACTTATATTAAAATTCTTTTGATCTGAATGCATGTGCTGTAACCGAGTACTCGCTCAATTCGGTTTTGTAGGGATTCCTATATCTTTTGCTTGCGAGGGCTCTAGATCAATTCAAAATTGATTTAGTAAATCCTTTCATTTATTGTAAGAAATCCGTATTCTACTTTATAGGTTTTAACAGAGCACGGGTTTTGTTTTATACCGTCATTTGTCATACAAAAAAAGCATTGTATAATATAAAGTAAACTTTCAATTCTATATACTTCCTCTTTTAAAACTAATTAACTAATAAGATTTGAACTTTTGCTCTGACCAGAAAAACTTCCTAAGTTGAAGGTTCCATCATTCTTATTAGTGGTACAGCAACTTAGTTATAATATAAATATTACTGTGATCCACTGAACAACCTTATATCCTATATTGAGTACTTTATAAAAGCGGATACTTTCGTGATAAAAGACTTTAGTCTTTGCAAACTAAAAACTAAGATTGAGATATCAATTTTTATACTTGATACAAAGAAAGACTTTGGAACAGTGTATCAAAGAAGAAATCCTGAATGAAAAACCCCTCGATATATTATATTACTATAATTTAGTCAAATTAGACTCTTTTTTTACCAACGTCTTTAGATCAACGATACTCGTGGAGCTACCCTCGCACGATAAGATTAGGACCTCTAGGCTCTGTTTAATATCAATACTTGTGCCAAACGGTCTATACATGTAAGCACCATCAAATTTTCAGATGTATCCTCTACTCGCTATGCTAATGTAAACGTTTCAGTAAACCACCCTCTTACAACAACATACGACAAACAAGATTTAAACCAAAGCGAGGTCTTTTTTATTTGAACAACTTAGCGCGTTCAAACAGCCCAAAATCTAGGAACCAAGGGAAGTCTTACGTACCAAATCCCTTCTTTAAAGCAAAAAGTTTACCTTATTCAGCAGGAGACCTAAATAGAGAACTATAGGCATCGTATTTCCTCGCTTTAATTAGGGTCTAGGATCGGTCAGCTGCATGAAACTATCTCATTGTTGTATATCTATCTTTATTGTATTTTCATTAGAAATAGAAAGTCCATCGTTAAATAAAATTAGTAGAGTATTATGAGTGTAATGATAAACAATATTATACACTAAGGGGTGGCCGGGTATAACCCATTCGAAAGTCTATTTTTACTAACTATAAGGAAACTGTATTTCTAAAAAAACAAGGGTTGAAGTCGTTTTGTAAGGATGCTTCGAGGAAGCCCCGAACTCCTCCTCTTACTTAAAATTGAGAGTGAATTTCTCGATTTTACTCAGCAAAAGCTCCCATATCAGTAAAGTGCAAATAATTAAAGTATATGAAAAGAGAGTCATAAACATATACTCGACTTAAACATAAACAAGGCGTTATTAAAAGGTAAGATTAAAACATAGCACGTTTTAAACCTATGCTTGCTTGTCAGTTTAAAAGAAAACCCTGAGCCCTACCAAATTAGAAAAGAGGGCCTTTTTCTTATATAATAAATTCTTTCTTATTCTTACAGGAAACTCCGATAAACACCCATTTTTGCCCACCCTTCGTAAGTTTAGCAATACCATAATCTTACTAGATAAACCTAGAGAAACCAAAGTAAACAAAGGCTGCCCTTTTGTATATAATTTATGGGGAGGTATTTTCCTATCGCAGAATACCATAGACTTTCCTTTTTTTGCAATTCAAGACTTAGCCTAGTAGACCTTTTTTTAGTCGATAACATTAAGATTTTCTATAATTATTTATATACATTGACGGGACTCGAACCAATGACCGCTTTCCAACTTAGCGATTGCTTGAACCACAAGAAACGAGAATCAAATAAGAAAGAGAAACCATTCAAAACTGGAATGTCTCCACTCGGGAACTAGCGGATAAAGAAACTCATCTAAGTGATTTCTTAACTAAGAGTTTCTAATTGCTGTAGATAATTCAGGAGTCGAAAACTGGACTCTTACTTTCTTTTTTTACAACTTCTACTTTATTCTAGATTAGCGGCTCCTGTTTAGGCTTTATTCCTAAAAATCTCCCCTATACTTTTGTTTTATTAAGGCCCGCTCTTCTATTTCTAGGCTTTGCTCTTCAACTAGACTGAAAAAGAGGGACATGGAAGTAGAAAAAAGTAGACCTGTTCTTTATTTATGGGTATTTTATATCCGCTGTTATACAAGAAAATTCATTTTTTAGGAGCCTCTTTTTCAAACTGGTAAAGTGGCTATTTCCAAATTACCGGGTTTTCTTAGTCTTGATCCGTTACTGGGACACCTCTTTTTCAGAGTATTTAACTAACTTTGTTGAAGTTGAAACTCAGGATAAGTAAAGGGAGGCGCGGTATATGTACTGCGAAAAGCACTTCTACACTTAAAGAGGGATTCCTTATTCAAAAACTAAAAGCTCTTATCTTAAAAGGGGAAGTAAGGCTTACCTGGAGTGGATAAAATATGTTAGAGGTATAGATCCTAGGTCCTAAGAAAACTAAGGCCTCTGAAACAAGACAACTAATGCTAAATTATGCCCCTTTTTTGAGACTCTAGCTTACCCGGTGCTTTAGAAAGATATGACTTTTCCCAGGGATTACTACTTACTTATATACAGGCTAGGAAAGGATCCTATGCTTATATGGGTTTCTAGGAATCATTAGGGGTAGTCCCAACACCCCCTCTGTACACTCACTTAAGTTAATTTGAAACGCCGAAAGAGTAACCTTTTAGACTCAAGTTTAAAAGAATTTGTAATACTTAAGTTTAAGACTTCAATATTTAAGATTTTTTGATAACCTACCCTAGAAATTCAAAAAGCTCTAGGTATCGCAACATATTAAAGAAGCAGGAACCGGGGGAATAAAGCCAACCCTCTTTATAGATTACGTTATTTTATAAGACATTTTTAATATGATAATTTTTGGAAAAAAAGGGTCCCTAGTACAGGTAGTAGAACGTTTAATGTTAATATTTAGTTACCTGTATAGTGATAAAAAGAAAAGTTCAGGGATTTACTTTATAATAAAGATAAAGAGTTTATATTGATAGTGGATAGTATAGGCAAGGGAATTTCACTTTACATTGGGTATTAGTGCAATAATGTTTCAAGTTCTGCTGAAATTTCTTCTTTAGGACAATATAATGCGCAGCGCTTTTATTTGTAAAGAATAAGATCGAATACCTATTTTTGTAACAAAGACGCTTATACACACGTTACCGTCCAAGAGAGAACCCGGTATTTTTACTGTACAGAGATTTCAGCTTTTTACAAATGTATAGCCAAAGTCCTGTGGAGAGTCGTTGTACATGGAATATCTCCATTCATTACTATCATACATCATCTATCTCCACACTTAGAAGATCTTGTATGACTAGGGATTTGATACTATCTACGGGTGGTTGGTCATCACTCTCTAAATCTTTTAGAGTTGGATCTTTACTTCATAAAGTAAGACACTCATCTAATTCTACATTAGAGATCACCGATTTCAGTCAGTTACTATCTGAGAGTAAGAAACTGAATCCTACTCAAAAGTGTATTAGACCTTATCAGAGTCAAATAATTGCTTCTACTTCCTTTAATAAACCTTACCCTGAATCAAACAATATTGATCTTCTAGCTTTTCTTACTATGGATCTTCTAATTAAGTATGCCTACCTGCTCATCCACGGTTATGCAAAAGTGTCACTCACTTTGAATGTGAGACAAGAGGAGGGTGAGGAGTTCGAATTTACTGTTGGTAACGCTATCCCTCTAACATACGATTCAGACTTTAATTATAGTAAAGTGAAAGCTAGTTCAGTCTATTTAAGTTTGGTTTGCGTAAACTATTCGCTTCATACGCAGAGAAATACGAGGGCGAGGGACTTTATATCAGTCGTATTACGATACGAGTTTATTTTGAAGAAAACACTGAGACTCGGTATTCATGCAACCCAATGAACTAAGACTCTTACGAATACATAGGTTCAAAATCAAGTGGATAAACGCATTTCTTTTATAAAGCACACAAACCTTATCTAGCTAGTGACGGAAGCCTTGGGTAGACTGGGACCTGGCATATAGGATATACCCGGATAATCGTAATAATTAGCAACTTCAGATAGCAATAAATAACTACGGTATTTAGTATTTAGGAATTTGGGATTTTCAAGCTGTCAACCAAAAAAAGGATATGCACAACGGTAATATTTTACAAAAGTGATATCATGATGGGATAAGGACTCTATGTGCTATGTACGAGTTTGGATCAAGTAAGATAATAAGTAGGTAGATTCTAGCAAACATATTCTAAGGCCCCTTTCGCGTGCTGTAGGTCGCTTTAACACAACTTCATTTATGATTCCCTATTATTCAATTTGGCTTCAGTTTTCATATATGTTTTATTTTACCTTATATTATATTTATACACTTGATGGAATCTCTTGCAAGGATAAATGGAAATCCCCCAAGAAATCTATGTCCTAACCCCATTCTTTATTTATTTATATAGTTCTTTCCTTGTTAAATTTCTAGTCTTTTAATTCTAGTTAACTAGAGCCCTTCAAGGCTCCGTAGTGATTATAACTTGAACTTTCTTTTCTGGAATATTGTGTTGAATAGAGCGTAAACCCATTTCTATATATAAGGAAGTGCGTCGTACGAAAAGGCTTTTAGTTTAACAAGATTTCAATTAATCCAAGTCGTATAGTAAGTTCTTCTTTTCTAGGTTTTTACAGCAAATTAAGGAGTAAAGTTAAGCTCGTTTAATTACATGTGTTATTAAGCCTTTGTTTGTTTTTGAAGCCATAATTTATGCTAAATAGAGTACAAGACAGAGATTTGCTACGTTTGTTGGCCTTTTATAATAATGAGTCATTAAATACATTAAAATGGCAAAAGAAATTCTTGCTTTTCTCATCCCTGAAGAGTTTCCTTCTTCTAGTTTAGGAGGCTGCCCCATATACTTATTATTAAGAGTTTTCGAACACTTTATTCTATATTTGCCAGGATCCCGGAGGAGTTTCTTTATAACTTTCTTGACTGATTTAACTAAAACTAAGAGGGGTCCCTAAGGCCTAATTCGTAATATAGAGACTATTCCTACTCAGTGCGGTTTCTATCTGTAACACAAAAACAAGCTTGCTAGTATAAACTCAGAAACCTTTGCTAAAAGGGAGTTCTGTGTGTGTTGTAAAAAGCATATTCATTATAATCCACAAACGGGCATCCCCTTATTTATATTGGACTTTCAAATTCTATACTAGACCGTAAGCAACCTGAAATAAGAATTCCTTAGAGGAGCTTCCCTAGGTTAAAGCATGAGACTCCTACAATCCTCCTTTTGTAGAGCTCTCTCAGCAAAAATTGTGAATGAATTCTAGTTATATAGGTATACCAAGCCCTAACTACTTGAGAATTTGAGAGGCTTTTAGTCAATAATAAAACATTTCTTAAAGCTAGAGGAGACTTTGGGTTCAAATCGTATAACTTCCCTATCTATATTTACCCTTCTGGCAGTCGAGGGAGGGTAGATAAGCGAGTGAATCACTTTCCTAAAAAAAGAGAAGAGGTTCAGTCTATATAAATTCTAGTTTTCTACCTTATATCTTGAGTCTAGCGTTTTGCGCTATTACTCGTGAACCTAAAACTCTCTTGTACAATTGAACAGGTATTCCTGGGCTTCCACTTAATCTGTTATATACCCTATCACTAGGTTCTTAAAAGATTACAAAAAACTGGGATTCTCTGACATTCTTGAAAAAGAAAAGCATCCTTAGTACTCAATCTTTTTGATTCTTTCTGTTCCTGAAACTTGCTAAGAGCATCTCCGGGCTATGCCACAAGCTTTTATTTGTGTATCTTATCCTTAAAAGGAGCCGGCATAAAGTAAGTATTCCTCTTAGTATTTACTAGAATGAGAATTCCTTGTATGTTAAAGTACTCGATGTTTGTTAGGCAGTTTCAAAGTAGTCCTGGCCATAGGACAGATATTAGCGTGTGTTATAAGAAGCTAGGTTGCACAGAAATAAAATTTTTAATCGTATAAGGAAAAAAACTCTGTATTTCAAGTTCTTTAACTATTTAGATCTATATCGACAAGGGAATCCTTTTTTATATTAACCTGAAGTTAAACCAGAAGTGCCGGAGTATAATAAAGACCCGTAGGAAAGTCCTAAATAGCGGGCTTTGGGGAGCAGTTTCTAGTCAGTTGCATGCGCCTCCATAGTTCGAGTCTAGCTTTACAGTGAGCAGTCATTTCCTATTTGATAGCGCAGTTAATAAAGATTTAACGAGATTAGTTGTAGAGTACAGGTTTCAAATGAGAGCCTTTAAGCAGTTATAGAGCTCCTTGGGTTTCTTGCATGTAGTAAACTTAGATATTAAAGGGTTTCAGATTAGTCTTTTTGTTATAGTTACTGGACAGGATTGCGACATAGTGCTTTGTAGTTATGGGGAGTTTCTTAACGTTATGAGCTATGAAAGATAATTTAGGATCTTATGAAGAGTCCTTAACAAGTTCATTTGCGAAATCTTTTAGGTAGGAAAAGCTTTTTATTTATATTAAACTAAAGAGGAAAACCCTCGACAGTGGTCTTAAAAGGGCTCTTATTTATAATACAGTATACTCAAAATTCTGGGTTTTCTAAAGGGTAATCAACTGATCAGGATTCCTTTGTTTGTTATAGTAGTGTAGTAAGGGATAAGTAAAGCGGAGGCTAGTACTATGTGTATTCTGTGAAGTAGAGTGGCATCCAAATCGGGAAACGCCTATGCAAGTAAATTGAACTAGCTCTAAAGAGTCCTTGTTTCAGAATTCACTCAATTTTAAGGGTATTCCTGGTCAATACTTTTAGTGTTAACCTTGTTCAGTACTTTCTTTCTATTCTACAAGAAGAAAATTCTTAAATAAAGTAAAGGGAATACGCAGGGCATTTAACTGCAAAAAAGAAATGTATGCTTAAGTATATGATATAACAGAAGATATACTAATAGGCGTATTACAAACAAACAAACTAGGGGTGTATACTCCAGCTTCAGAATTAGTAGAAATAGGATCTTCAATGACTGGTAATTTTACACAAACAAGGTCTTTGGCCTTTTCTTAGCCTAACTCCGGAGTAGGGCACTTCCACGTTTCATTTACATGTGTAGAATTTTTATAACCCCTAATAAAGACTTGAAAAACTTAACTTAACAAAAAAGGCTGCTCTTTGACTTTATGGAGCGTCCCTATACGCCAATACTTCATAGAACACTTTTACCATTCTAGCTTTTTGACTACTACAAAACTAAATCCGCAAGGAGTTTTTCCAAATGAGGTATACTTTTGAACCGTTATTTAGAGTACAAGACTTATTTATAGATCTTTATTTTATATTGTTCCTAACTTTATTCAGAGGTCTCTAAAGGCCCTACGTTCTCAAGTGTATAAGCCAAGCAAAAGGCAAAAGGTGAAGATTAGAGTAGGGAGTGCTGTTATCTGGTAAAGGTTTCCTTGTGTCGCTTCTAATTAGGAAAGTTTTGTTCTTTAAAGCCCTTATACTATCTTCACGGGTTTCAAAAAGTGCCAAAATACTCAAGCCTACCACTTTGTGTTTGTTGTCTCCTTTTTTGGGGAAAAAAACAGGAACTTTTAAAAAGCCTCGATTACTCTTTATAAATTGCAAGGGCTTCCGCAGTTGAACTAATAACTCAAAATTCTTTATAGATATTCATGGGTTACGAAAATCTTTCTGTACTAAATATAACAGACCTAGTTAAGCTATATAAGCAACGCCTTTTTGTCTGAGTATCCTTAGCAAGAATGATGTGTACAGAGTATATAACAAGTATTTCTAATTTTGCTTGACATTACATTAGAGGAACCTCTCAGGATAGTAAGCGTTATACTACAAAAGTTTGTATTATATAAGCAAAAAAAGGGGTCTATAAGATTAGTAAAGTCCTAATCAAAACAAAAACTAAAATTCTGTAAGAGTATAGCTATACTAGGACATACCCCTTTATAAATTTGAACCTAAAAATCCAGGAAAATAAAATGGTGCTCATATATATAGGTTTCGATAAGATATTAAGGCCCAAAAGTACTAAGTCTCTGTATGTTCGTAGGGCTTCTCCTATATTATATAACTGCGCTTTTTGAAAGTAAGCGTAAAATCTACTTACTAGTAAATGTTTATTTAGTATACAACAAACTTCTAAATTCAGAGGGTTTCCTATTTAAACTAAGGGTCTCCTCTCCAATATATAGCTTCGGAAAAAAAAGCTTCAAAAGCTACCCTTTCAATTCAATATTATACTTACTCTTAGTTGAGCTTGTATAGATAAGGGATTCCCTTAATTACACACGGACCCTAGAACTTAACCCTTTATAAAGATATATTAGGAAAAACTATATATGAAGTAATCTAAAATCAAGTAAACCCCCCGTTCTCCAATAACTCTCTCGGAAAAGACTGCTAACACCTAAGAATTAGCTTGCTTATTTAGTACAAGGTCTTAGTTGGTTACGAGGCCCTTAGTAATTGTAATTTTGATTAGTTCTATTTAGGATTTGACTTTATCTAATAAGTTTCTTTTACTTTTGTCTTATAATAGAAGTATTCCACTTGAAATATTCAAAACTCCTTAAGGAGTACGAGAGGCTTTGAACCTCTACAAATAAAAGTAGCAAAAGAAGGCCCTTGATCAGCTACATCAATTAGCAACAAAAACTACAGTTTTACCGAAGTTGTCAGAATTTTGTGTGGTTAGTCTCAATATATCCTATAAACCCTGGATTACTAAATAAGGGAAAGGGTATTAGTACAACTTTTTTTTTAATGGTTCCTGGTTTATCTAAAAATCTAGGGGTTGTGCCTTGATAAGTTGCTGGGTTTCTCGATTGATCAGAACGCAGTATGCAGGCTTTGTTTTGGGAGGTTGCATTAAATTAATATATGTAGTATGCATGTTACATAATAAAGTTAATAATTAGGTATCCCTTATATTATATGCGAGATTCTTTCTATGAAAAGAAAAATATTTGAACCAATACTGTAAAAGGGTCGGATCCAAGTAAACGTAGCAATTCCACGACTTTCATGTCTTATGGTTAGACTAGTATAGACTAATCGCTTCAGATAGATAAAAATGGTTCCAACGTGAATATCCAGTAGTAGGGCTTAGGAACACCATTGCATGCCAAAAAGTCCCAAACGAATCCCGGTATACTGAATATACTAAAGAAATTTTTTATTTAACAAAAGTTAGTCGAGTCGAGTTAAGATTATATATTAGTATTTCTCCATTTAAGTGATTTTATTCGGGATAAAAGAATCCTGTATCTTATAGAACGAGGTTTGGGATATAAATTTATAACTGTAACTTAACCTTTCTGGATGGAAAAAACAAGGGAATCCCCCAACTCCTCTTAGTTAGACTCGAAATCGACTGCATACAAATGAAAAAAGACCTTTATTATGTAAGTATCACTTTGAAATTAAATCGAATTACTACGAAAACAATAAAAGTTTAAATAACATAACAAGGGGAGCAGTCATACATTCAAAAATGAGAATAAAAAGAAAGATTTCCCTTTTCTTTGGCATGGCTTATTCTAAATCTGGATTAGATGAAAGCATAGATTCAAGTGAAGGAACTCAAAGTTATATTAGCCTAGCCAAAGTCTAATTGCATACCCGCGAGGAAAGGGTGCCTCTTTATTTTTGCATTTGCTGTCGATATTTTGTAGGATTCCCAGTATCCTGAGATAAGACATTAATATTAATATTAATAATGGGTGCGTGGAGAGAAATAGCAAGTAAACTGCCCAAGAATGAGCCGGGTTCCAATATGACTAGTACAATCTTACAGATTAGTGACTCGTAATTAAGAGAGAAACAACAAATTTATGTTTACTTGAGCCCGGCTATATCTAGAAAACAAGATCCCTGGGAATTTTTGTAAAAGGTTTGCCCGATAGGAAAAGAATTGCTTTAGAAGACCCTTTTAAATATTAGATATAATATAGTCGTCAGACACGTTTGTTTTTTTATATAGAATTTGACTAGATTCCTCTTTAATTGAGGAATTCCTATCCCTATCAAGGAGACTTTTCCCAGACTCAACAAGGAATATTTATCTTTGTTTTTTTAGGGCCCTATTTCTCGGGTTATTGACAAGTTTAATGCTTAATAATTTACTCGTTTCTAGTTACGCACCCAAAATGAAATAAACGTCCACGACCCTTTTTTTTCGCAGGGGCTCCGTAGTAGAAGTTTTTGATAACTGTAATAGTCAGTAACTTCATTCAAAGAATGACCTTTAAAATTCCGCTACTGGGTAAAGGCGCAATACTCTTGGTTTACTCTTTAATATCCTTCTTAAATTTATTAATCTAGCACAAGACTTAGCCTATATAGGCAGAATAGTTACATGCTTGCTAGGCTCCTCTAGCCAGAGTGCTTATTTGGACGTATATAGTGAAGGCTCTATTTTAACACAGATTAGGAAATCTTTTAACTTGACTTTTTACAGATTTAATAGCATAATAGTACTACTTTACTTTTCTATTTTTAAGAATCCTCCTTAACAAATTTGGAGATACTCGAGGAATAACTCACAGAAACATACCCAATTCCTTTTATTAGGAAAGATTTCTGGTGAGCGTGACCAATTACTAATGCAATTTCGGGGCTCTCTAAATTCCTCTATTTGTTTGAGGTTTCTGTTTAGGAAGTTCTAGTAAACAAAGGAGCACAAAAGTAATGCCTTATATTTACTTAAATTTAAGAATTTGATACAGAAAAGCAATCCACTATTGAATTCCTAGAATTCCTTCTTCGTTAACTGGATCGGGAAAAGCTTTAATCAAACAAAATGACTTTCTTTAGCTTTAGGGCTCTTTTATGACTTTACTTTAATCTGAAACTGGAAATACCAGGAATATGAGAGCAACTCTTACTCCTACTTGTAGCTCTCTTATTTATACCTTTTCTTAGTAAAGTAACGCAGTCCCGATATGATACCGAAGATAAAATAATCTAAGTAGGACTCCTTTTCTTTTTTTTATAACCTAGAATCCTATATATAGAAACCTCTATTTATTAATAACATTTACTCGTGTTTACATAACAAAAGAAGCTTTACGTTCCCCGTCTATCAAGCCATTACGAAGGGTTAAAGCAAACTTACTGTAGCAGAGACTTAAAAATTGGATAGGATCCTATTCCTAATCATGAAATTGAAAGCAACTCTATCATTTTCTGGTACCTGCCTGGGTATCCCTCAAAATTTGAAAGGGAAAAGTGTCTCTATTTCAAAAACTCAGGGACTTGCTTTAGTGCTCGGACGAACCCTTAATTATATACTACAGTTAAGTACTGCCTCATACTAAAGTCAATTTTGGGAATAGTAGGTAGAGACTCCCCTATTACTGCAAAAATTTCTAAAAGCGGGGATAAAATTAAGAAATCTCACAAGGAATCCCTATTACCAGCAAAGGGGGACCTGGAATTTCCTATCTTTAGTAAATTAGAAAACCTCGCATTTACCTTAAGAGCTCGAAATTCAACCAGGCAAAATCTCCTGAATACAGCTAGATAACCTCAATTTCTGACACTCAGGACACTTGAATCAAAGCTTCAGTACTCTTTTTTTATTTGTTAGGAAGAAGTTTTCTTTTTAATACACCTCGTTTTGCTAGGCAAGGCCTGTTTAAGATTTTCAAATTAGGAGTATCAGGTAGAGGCCCCTCAATTTTGTTATTTAGATAGAGCACTTGGTTTTTCTTTTATTTATGATAAGTAAAGGGGTACTAAACCAAATCAATTAAAAAATCGACATAACTAAAAGAGGGCCAACTTAAACAACTCGAGCCGCCTTTCTCTATAATATATAAACATTTAACGATAAGACGACGTATAAGAAAAAGCTCTTCCTTTTAACGCTTTTATTAACAGGAGTAGTAAAGTTTTCCGGGTATTCGGATTGTGCTACACTTTACGATAGCCTTCTATAATGGAATGTGCTATGAATTTTCATTAAGATTATTCACTTTCGAAGTTGGGTGGTGGTCTAATTATTTGTATTATTAATGCAATTATGAAGTATGATTTCTGTTCTAGTAATATACCTTCACTTCATGTACAGATGGATTATACCTTTCTGAGATAACTCGTTATACTTTTGCTTTACAAATGCCTGATTTAGGAAGAATAGAGCCTCTTTGATCAACTTGTTTTTTTTAACCATAAAATGAAGAATGACTTACCGTACACTGCTCTACTGTTCAAGTATTGTTTTTTTTACCAGAGTACCCAGGAGAGCTCTGAGAGAGTATAAAAAACTTAAGACTTTTCTGGGGGAGCCAATATCAAACAAAAAAAGAGTAACGTAGCTTTAGAAAGTTCTTATTTTTTCTAAATATAAGTAAAGCTAATACTAAACGTACTTTTGAAATCCGAGTAAACTTTTGCACAAATTTAAGAGTCAATCCCACTGGTTATGCCTTTTTGTTACTAGTATTGGGGAACCCCCCGGATTCCCTATCCCACGGCAAAGACTTCTCCTAAATCTGGATATAGGTATTTTAACTTGAGTCTCAGTAACTCTAAATACCCCATCTCTTTTGGAACCTCAATAAGTTACAAGATACCTCTTTAAAAGTAAGAAAGAGGAGCGAGCAAAAAGACCTTAAAAACAAATAAATGAAAAGAAAGGTAAAGCAAATAGTCAAGGAAATAAGGCTAACATGGAGTCGGATATAGGAGTCTAAATTAAGAGCACTCCTACTTAGCTTGATAAAGCAGCAAAATAAGGGCCAACGCCTAGTCTGAAAGGGAGATTACGAAATAAACATTCTAAATCGAAAGGGAGAAATAAAATAGGGAATTCCCAATTCCCCGCTCTTAATAGGCGAGGGAGTCTTAGGATTCAACTTAAAAAATTTCAATAGTATTCTTTTTGTGATTCTGTAAATTTACGGGAGTACGCACTTGTAAGAAGTCTAAGGTTAAGTGAATGAAAGTTTAGAAATATTTATAGTATCCACATTTACATTTATCTATCAAAACTGAGTTTCGTATGTCCTCTGCTAAACCTACTATAATTGAGTTAATTCATGCATACTTATGACAACATGAAAGTCCGCGGTTCAATCCCGGGCATACAAAATTGAGTACCTTTAGCGAGAATCTAGTTGAATTGCTACGCCGTAATAAAGCTGGGCGTCCCGTTTCCTCAATTACGACTTTGTTATAAGTAAAAAGTGGAAACAGAGTAAACAAGTATAAGGAATAAGATGGCAGGCATTTTATGCTTTTAAGTCCTTGAGTAAAGAAATAGGACAAAACAAGAACCTGAAAACATACTAATGAAAGAATCCTGTTCATTACATTCTATCGGCTCAAATAGTAGCTAACTAAAAAACACGGATGCCTCCGAAAGCGGCCCTTTTAAAACCCTTGTTCAAAGTAAGGGCTCAGATCAATTGAAGTTTGTAGTATACACAACGGGATCTTACATTATTATACGGCAGATACCGAGAGACCCTAAATTCTCCCTTTTCTTTTAAGAGTATGCTCTTGGTCTGTTGAATGGATTCCTGGTGTAAAAAAAGTCTTTTCTAGTTCTTTAGATTTTATTCCTAATATAAGGTATAGGTACTTTACTTTTCTGTGGTTTGTTTCGGAGCTCGGTATGAAAAAGGTAAAAGTTCGTGCTTCCATTTATCTATCCCAGTATACTTTGACTGGCGGGTAAACGTAAATTAGTATGCTTATAAGCCTTGTAAATCCATATTTATTAGATCGGGCAAATATGAGATATTGAAAAACTTTATGAAACTCGCAAGAATGTACGGTGTAATTGCTTCAGAGTCAGGGGCTCCCTAGCTGTTTGTATATAACAATAAGAATTCTTGCTTGCAAACCAGTGTTTTCCCTCAAGGAATTTAAGTAAGAGTAAATCCTAATATTTATAAGACAAATCTTATTTGAAATTAACTTTGAATAAAGAAATATTATGACTGTGTTTTATAAAAAGGAATTAAACCTCTAGTATCCCACTTTTGGACTTGAAGGAACACTTGTATTACGTCTATCCAGCCTTTTTATTGTCCCTGATTGTCCCTGCTAGACTTTACCCCTGACAAAGAACTTTAGTCTAAACCCCTGCTTCCCAAATCTCTCTTATTTACTGGACCCGATCTTTGTGAACTAGAAAGTAAGGAGCACAAAAGCAAAGGAAAGCCTCTCCTTACCAATCCCCACTAAAAGACCTTAGGGGAAAACCTTAGGAGACTCCCCTTTCATAAAGCACAAGAAAGACCTCTAAATCCAAGCCTAATGGAATAGGAAACCCTTTTGTCTATACGGATTTTCCTCTTTGTACTTTACTTTATTAGTAGTAAAATCGCGGCTACTCCCTATTAAGTTAACTTTCCATCCCTAAGATTGTCGAGGTATTTGGGAAGTGCCCTCGCTTTTGTAGTACATTGTGATTTATGTAGAAACCCATAAAAAAAAGTAGATTCAAAACGCTTTTCTTTTATATATAATATAGATTTCCTTATTCAAAAACTAAGAGCTCTTAGAAGTATATCGGTCGGAATAGGTTTTTTTAAACGAAGCACCCCGAAAGGTTTCTTTTTTCGAAATATACCATCGAACCTATTGCATTTCTCCAAAGGTAGGCCCAACTGGAGACCCCTCTTCTAGCCTTACTCCTCTTACAGGCCTTAACCTGTCAATACCTTTGTTAGCTATACCAGTAACTTTCCTCCTAGATATAACTTGACTTTAGAAACCTACTTGACTTGATCCAAAAGACTTGACTTTTACAGCAGATCTAAAAAATCCAAAACAGAGGAACACTTTTTACTGGGTTCTATTTAAAAAAACTCTTTCTTAATTCTTACACCCTACCAAGCAGCTGTAGTTATTTCCATTCAGTAGACTTACCTAACTTATAAAAATGCCTTTTTAACCCCTAAGAGAAATACTTGAGGAACGTAAAAGCAGACCTTCTCGACCAGTTATTTATATTCTTTTTACCTATCACCTACTAAACCCCAAGGATAGGATAGCAACAGATTCTTATCTTAAAAGAGGAACTTATTTCTTCTGGATGACGCAATCCTATTTGTGAGATTCTAGGTATATTTTGAAGCTCTGAGTATTCATATTTTGGGTTCTTTTGTACTTTGGCTATATTATCCTGATTCTAGGCTTATCAAAGAATTTCTAATGGATTCCGCTTTTTCCTTGCTTTGTAGTAGTTCTCTACCTTGCAAAAATCTGTACGCAATTATATCCTGTAAAAGAGGGAAGTATATGTACTAGTCTTTTTTCTGCATTGAATGTAATAACGAGACAAAGCAAAAAACTGCCTTTGTTCTCATTTGAGCGAGTGCTGTTCTATAATAAGAAAAGAGATAACTAGTCAAGATTGAGCTTTCAAAGAAGATAGGGCTTTTCCTAGCTAGCAGTCCAAGTGGTTATAATTATATAGTCAAGAGTCTTCCTATGAAACTGACTCCTAAGAGATAAAGAGGAGCCCTTAAGGCAAGGCATTTGGATAATTCTAAGTAAATAAAAAGATTCTGCACTATTGTTTGGTATTTAGAATTGAAAATAGAGGGAATCCCCTCGGAAAGAGAAAGTCTGCCTTCTAGAGTTTATATCTCATTTTCTTTTTACGCATGCTCTTGAATCTAAGAATGGAAGAATCTGGTTGCAAGGACTTTTCTAAAAAGCAGTCGAGATTTAGCTGCACTATAGCTATTTATAAGAATTGATTACAACAAAAAGATTTCAATGCCGATATAAAGAAGTCCCCTTTATACTTATATTGCATTTCCAACTCTTCTTGGGGTAACTCTTGTCTAGCTAGAATGTGCTTTTTTAGATTTTCTTAATTCTTTCGTTGAGTTGTAGTGGATACGCTATAAATTATAGAGTCTTTAGGGAACTTGACAATTAATTAAAAGGCTTTGTACGTGCTAGTATCTTTATATGAATACGGGGTTCTTCTAGTATAATTAGAATGTGTTTTGGAATATAACTCTTAGGCGTTCGGTTACTTTAACTTTATCAGAATCGGATCTTATACAAATTACACAAAGTGTAAACAGGCTTGTAAGAAGTCTATATTTTTAAGTGTCCTGGGATCTTTATGGGCTAAAGAACTTCGGTTTCCGCTTCAAGAACTATTGCTAAATTTGTCAGTACCTGGAAAGTTTATTCTTTGGGAAAGTTACTAAGTCTTAACGCTCTTTCGTATTTTTAGTTCTAGTTTAGTTCTAGTAAGTACTCTAGCAGAGTTTAACTTAAAGTAGCAGCACAATCCTAATTAGGAGTTCTAAGGAGTACCTCTGTATAGTATAACATAGAGCATTTTTGATTTAGTTTTTGGGAAGCCTCGTGCCCTTTACTGCTCGGCATAATCTAGGTTAATGACCCACTTAGACCAAAAGTTATTTGTAGTAATAAGATATAGATCTTTAAAGTATGAATACTAGAACCCCGGCGAGTGCATATGATAGACTAGAATTCCCTATAATAGCATAGCTTGCTTTTTTAAAAACCTCCGGCTTTGAACGAGAGAGAAACGTAGCCTTAGTAATAGTGCATACACAAAACATGATAGAAAATTCTTTGCAGTTAGATAGATAAACAGGTAGGAGCTTCATATATTATATTACTACTGTTGCGTAAAAATCTAGTAAAGACTAATACAGAAATGGACAATATATCTCTCTTTTGAACTTTTCGCTATCTCCCCGCGAGGAACAGCCCTTTACTTTTGAAGATCTGCTCAACTAAAACCAAATTCCGTCTAGATTCCCGGTAGTAAAAAAGACTCAATAGGCCTGGTAAAGAATAGTTAGGCGTAAGAATAACGCGCTTTCAAGTGCTTGCATTGAATGGCATTGCTATGGACCAGCTTTGTACTATATTGTTTAGGAGTGGTGAATCTGTTACCATCTTCGTTTAGGATATAGTTAAGCAAGCTTACCGACGGTTCATCTATTCTATCTACCTAAAGTAATGAAGACCATAGACAGGCTTGCCAACAACTGCCTTCATTACCGGAATTGGACTGCTCTCACATAGTGCCCTACTGACCTGGCATACTTACAAGCACATTAGACTGACTAGCACCAGTTTCATAGTAGTTATTCGTTATACCATCTATTAACCGACGTTCAAGAGCTTTCAATTAACAGTGAATTCCGGTTTAGGACTTTCCTCGGCATTGGTAAGTTAGTACACAGGTTGACCAAGGAGATAATCTTTCGCTTATATTTTATAACAGGGTTTCGCCTCTTTTCTTGTGATGAGCTTGACTTCAAGGTCTATTCAGTATAAAAAAATCCAAGGCTTGCACAGCAATACAGGAGTCCTTTTGCTTTTTAGTGGTAATTAGAATATAAAAGAAAAGGAAGAGATTCCCGTGCAGAAATATAAGTAGTTAGGGGTCAGTTTAAGATCTGGAAGGGGTTTTCGGGTCTTTTACCACCAAAGAGAAGGAGCTTTTGATAAGAACTTCTTATGATTAATTGTTTTGTCTCGAAGTCCTACGTAGCGAAAAGAATCGCCCCTAAATTTCATTTATTTCAATTTTTTGTGTAGCAGCCCCCACAAGATTTCAATTAGTTTAAACAACCCTTACATACCGATTAAGGACCTAACTTTTAGGGAATCCATATCCACTTTTTAAGGAGCCCTAAATCGCGGAGATATATGAAAGTTTCTTCTTTACTTTGGAGGACTGAACTATTAAAAAAGGCACCTGTATAGCAGCACTTTAATTTAGAACAATTCCAGGAGCTTTAACAAAAGCATTTACCTAACACTTACAAGAGCCTGGAGCTCGTGTCTTCAGATCGAGCTACTAGTCCCACTCAACTAATGTATCAAGAAGTATATTAATATTCGTTTAGTTTAGAGGCCTATTCCCAAGTTTAGAGACCTTTCTCTAAGGTCTAATGTAGGAATTCTAGCTAGAGTGATGCCTTGTTTCTTTGGCGGCTTTTATAAAATCTTTTAGTGAGGTAGGGCTGTTTGCAGTCTCCTTTATTATAGCAGCTCCTGTTTAAAGGACCCCATAAGCAGGTAAGCATTAGGAGTAAGCGCTCCAAAATTCATCAATTTTTTTGGTAAGCTCGGAGCTATGCTTTTTTCGAAGAACTTCTCCGCCGAGTAACCCCTAAGTCTTGAGAAATCTCGGTGGTAGAGACCTGGGATATAAAAAAGGAGCTTCTTTCTGAAGAATTAAATACACTTTTTAAGTATACGTTGAGAGGGAACTCTGTCATTTATAAAGGATGTCAATCTTTGTGTTAGGTAACTACAAAACTTTATTTCTAAGTAAGTATTACTAGCAAGCAAATCCGAGTTAAGAAATACCCCAACGGTTGTTATCAGAAAATAAGTATACCAAGACACTGAAGTATCCGGCACAAAGTCTCGGAGATTCCTGTTTCGTCTCAGAATATCGCAGCAAGAGAGATCCCCCTTTCAGGCCAGTCGCTTAATGCAAACTCCCTTAGCTGTTTTCTACTTCAAAAAAATATCGAAGTGCTATCCAACAAAAATTGACTGCTTCTAGTCTCGAGAAATCCTTGAGTAAGGGATTGAGTGGATTGTCATGCAAGGGTTCAGGTTCAATACATAAGAAGGAATTATGAGCTACAAAAAATGGAAGAGTATAACGTAAGAGGTTTGCCTGTTCGTTCCTTTGTTTCAAGTTTCTGATTCCAGATAAGAAAAGTTAGGGAATACAATAATTGAAGCTAAAGTCAAGTGGCAGTAGTAGTATGTAAGAACTAAAGGAAATTTCATACTAGTCCATAAAGTAGCTTCAGGAAAAGTTAGCTATCGAGTATTAAACTGAAGCTTTTGTATCCCAATCAGGATCTGAGGTAAGGAATAGAATCTCTATAAAAGTCAAGGGGTTTCTTGTTACCGTGTTCCTAGGTAGGGTTTTCCCCAGATAAGAAGATAGATGTTAAGTAATAATTAAAGTTACAAAGTAATGAGTTTCCATTCCAGTCTAGTAAAGAAGTCCAGTGACGTTTTCTTGATGTTGGTGTTCCTGTATTCGAGTTAAGGGTAAGAAATTTCCAACAAAGTGAAGAGGAATGAGCTTGCTTTTGGAGCTTCCTGCTTTGGGACATAGTTAATCTCATTTGTCGGTTTTCTAACTAAGGCCGGTAAGAACCATAGATATCTCAAGCTGTCCTATTAATCAGTCTTATCGAATACCTCAACTGGGGTAAGACAAAGCCTCAAGGCAAGGTTTATCTTGCAATCTTTCTCTTGCTTGGGACAGCTATCTTACTAGTCCATAAAGTAGTAAAAGGAAGGTAGGCATCTAAAACAGGCAAATTTGGAGCTAAATACCTCTTTTTTAAACTTATACTCTTCTATTTAGGAGGTTTGTAGTAAATAGAAGGGATCCTTAGGAGTTTGATAATCTTGGGGCAAGAAGGTTTCGAGGTCTTCTAAAGTAAGAGCCCAGTATACTATGTTTGGTCGAGGTAGAAATGCATTAGAGTCTTTTGCTGAATAAGGTATAGAATGAAACTTAGTAACTAAATCAAGGGAATTCATTTTCAAAAGGTTGGTTTTTCTAGTTGTTGTTGTAGTAGTGTAAGGGGTTGACTATACTAAGACTATTAAGCATTCCTCCGCTACGCTTCAGTCGGGAACACTGACTATTCTATGTACAAGTCAACTTGCCTCTTTAACGATAAGAACAAAGAACAAGCAAGAGGGCTTCGCGCCTTAAATAAGAACTCTTACTTTTATCTATATACCTACTCTATTTCTATTATACCCTATTACATAACTAACTAATAATAACTAAGAAATAAAGAGTAAGTATGCTACTTACCTTGTTTCCAATTCCGGATAGTAATAATAAATAAAGATGCTAGGCAATAACTAAACTAAAGTGAAAGGTTTAAGTAAAGTTTTCTTCTTTCTGTCCCTAATTAACAAGAAAGATAAGGAATTTCTAGTAAAGACTTAGAGAGTTATAGCTGCTAAGAAGAGTGACGGTTTAGCTCTGAGGAAGAGTATAGCTAAGAGTAAGGCTACAATTAGATAGGTCTAGGCAGTAGGCATAAGAATCCCGGTAACACTAAATAGAGGTATAGGTAGGAGAGGTATAGCTACAAAGATAGGTATTCTGAAGAGTAAGAAACAAGGTATGATACAAATGGCAGAGTACAGGTTTAGCAGTTAAGAAGATACAGACTTAGAGTATAGCTATTGAGAAGGGCATTAAGGTTAAGGGAAAGAAGGAATAGAGAATACAAGTTTAACTACCAAGTAGGTATTAAGAAAGGTACAGAAGTCGAAAAGAATTGGATCTCCTAGGAAGAAGGGTACACTACAAGAGTCTAGGTTAAAAGAGTAACATTACAGCTACAGTTATTATCATGAAGAAGAGCTCTGAAGAAACAAGGAAATGCGAATACCCATAAGCAAGCGGGTCTAGCTCTTCAAGAGAAGGTTAGGTTTACTAAGAATAGGGGTTAATCCTTGTTTGAAAGGAATCCGGAGTAAACAAACGGGCCTAGGCTTGCTTTTGAAAGTAATCCTGCTGTTTTAATCAACTAACTTATATAATAAGAGTCTTTATTACCTCATTGATTAGCATTAGCTAGTGGATTTTGTTTCTTGCCTGACGCTTTGTCAAATAGTAAGAAGTTTTTCTAATGATTTCGTGGAGGAAAGGAATAGCATATTGTCTTTTAAGGCAAGGTTGACTAATACAGACTCTTGTTTGATT
The DNA here is from genome assembly GCA_036897525.1 of Pelargonium x hortorum. Taxonomy (NCBI): domain Eukaryota; kingdom Viridiplantae; phylum Streptophyta; class Magnoliopsida; order Geraniales; family Geraniaceae; genus Pelargonium; species Pelargonium x hortorum. The sequence continues at coordinate 57,521 of JAYMTJ010000006.1, forward strand.
ATGATGGGTTCGATCCCCGTTTCCTCCGGTTTCCTCTTTCTTATTCTTTTACTGTGTTTCATTTTCAACATTTCCTTCATCATTAGAATCAATCACTTAGATAATAACAATTTATTATTTAGTAATTTAACTAAAGAATGACATATTTTATTGACAGATTAGGGTCGCGGGGTAGAGTAGATGGTAAACTCGCGAGGCTCATGATCTCAAAACGTAGGTTCAAATCCTACCCCCGCAAGTAACTCCTTTTAAAGTGATAGGGTTTCTTTCTTAGTCAACGTTTTTCAATTCATCAGTTGGTAGAACAAGTTCTTTCCCGATGGCCAAGGGTTAGAGTTCGACTACTCCAAGACTTGATGCATAGAATGTGGGGTTTAAGTGAACCTTAAGAAATGACTCCAGCTCATTCCCATTAGAAGAAATCGGTAGATAGAGCATTGGATGAGGTTGACCGTGCTGTATGGGTTTGAATCCAATTACTTCTCTCTTGTTGTCTTGCTTTTCTTCCTTTGTTTTGAATTGAGAACCGAAATCGCTTATATAGAAGAAAGATTATGTAGAATAGAATTGAGTTCTCGTTTAGTGTTCAACATTCAAGATATTGCCTGCCTAAAAACTAGAAAAAGAAATGATGGAATTCCGCGCAAAAACTTCAGAGCTGACTCGAGTACTTGAAAATAGAATTAGTAACTTTGAAAATCAGATTCAACTAGATCAGATAGGGAGAGTCCTTTCTGTAGGCGATGGTATCGCAAGGGTTTCTGGTTTGAACCAAATCCGGAGAAATGGTCGAGTTTGCAAGTGGTGTCAAAGGGATAGCCCTCAATCTTGAAAACGAAAATGTAGGAATAGTCGCCTTCGATAGTGATACTGAAATCAAAGAAGGAGATATAGTGAAACGAACGGGCTCAATTTGGATCAGACCTTGATGCTGCAACTCAGGCCTTACTTAACAGAGGTGCACGGCTTACTGAAGTTTTGAAACAAGCCCAATATGCACCACTTCCAATCGAGAAACAAATCTTAGTCAGTTATGCAGCTGTCAATGGGTTCTGTAATCGCATGCCTTTATCCCGCATCGCTCAATATGAAAGAGAGATTCTGTCATCTATCAAACCTGAGCTTCTCCAATCTCTGTTAGATAAGGGTGGATTGACTAAGGAGAAAAAGTTAGAATTGGATACATTTTGAAAACAAAGAGCGGAAGAGTTTCTGAGAGAAGTCGGCATTTCTTAGTTCTGCTTCTAACTAAAAGAAAGAGACTCAGAGGGACAAGTCTAACCTAGAAAGAGTGCTTTGTGATCCCAGTTTCATAGAGTTGTCTAGTCCTAGGTCTTTCTAATGGGTATTCGCGGAGTTCTTGAGTTCGAGTTGTTTCCACTAACCACAAAGATATGGTACTCAGAATTATCTTGTTCTTCTTTCTAGTTTGTTTCCCATTCTTAGTCAAATAAGCTCAAACCATGCAGTCTAGCCAGCCATCTGTTTCATTTAAGATAATGAATGTGTAACAAGACACCCTGTATCCGACCGCCAATGCCTTTCTAAGCCTTTTTCAGTACTCAAATCTAGTCTTTCTTTCTGTGTGAATCCTTAACCTTTGTTCATTCCTTCTTTTTGTTTGACTTGTCTTGTCCTTTGTTCTCTCTCTCTCTCTTCACTTCTTTCCAGCGCATAAGAAACTTGTTTTCCAATCGAGGTTCCAGCCGCTTTATCTAGCGCTTTTTGGGATTAGAACCTGCGCATTCTTGTATTCTGTACTCTGGTTCAAGATGTTTAAGGCGACAAGGTCGGAGTTTTGTGTTCCTGTGTTTCCGGTTTAGGAGAGTAAGGGCATAGCTCCAAAGATAAGAAAGCTAAACTAAAAGTAAGCTACAGAATAAGAAAGGGAAGATTTATCTTGAAGAGTGCAGTTCCTAATAAAGTAAAGAAGGTATAGCAGCTAAGAAAGGTAGGTATATCTCTGAGGAAAGGTCTAACTACAAAGACTTGCAAGAAAGAGGCTATGTATAAGAAAGAAGCTATGAGTAAACTCCAGAATACAAGTACAAGTCTAACTAAGATATAGAGTCTAGCTCTCAGGAAGGGGGAGGTTTAGGTATGAGTAAGAAACGGAGTAAGAGTTTTAAGGGACAAAGTCAAAGTGTAGTTATCTATAAAGTAAGCAAGTTAAGAAAGGAAGTCAGTCAATAAGAGAAGAGTAGAGTTGGGCTACAAAGATTACAGGCTTACTTGTAAGAAAGGCATAGCTAAGAAGCAAGGTGTAGGTATCAAGAAAGAAGATATGGCTAGAAGAGGTATGATCTTGAAGATGTTGAGTATGAAGAAGTTTGAGAGGTTATATACAACTAAGACTAAAGTCAGAGGAATCCGCTATCCTATGTAATACGGAATAATAGGAAGAACTCTAATAAAGGGAGTGAATTCTTTTTAGTTACTTTTTCGAGGCCCCGGCTATGTATGTTGTTATGTTATAGTAAACCCTTTTTGGTTTTAGGTCTAAACTAGAGAAGGCTAGCTTTAGCTAGGAGCTTGTCTCTTGTTGCTTTTCGGTAAATCTCTTAGGAATGTAGCTCTAAAGTCCGAGGCTGTTCCCGTGGTTACCTTGTTTCTAGCTAGGGTTTGAATTTCGAAAGTCAAGGCAGAGAAATGGGTAAAAGATACACTTTTTATTCATTTGCCAGTTATACGTCTCCTACGAATTAGAAAAAAGGGAACCTGCTCTACTAAGAAAAAGCGTTTTATTGTTTTTGCTATATAGTGGACATAACTTTTTCGAAAAAGCCATTAAGAAAAAGGTGTTATGAACTTTTCTCGTAGTCAAAATGTGAACACGAAAAAAGGGCACTTCTACTAGGTGAAGCTTGCCTTTAGTTCAGATTCAATCCTTCCTTGCTTAGGATTCTTATCTTACCTTATTTCACTGGCATTATTTGGACTCTGGATCATTAAGTCCCATTTCCCACTTCGATAGTTTCCCTAGTGCTTTGTTTGGGATCTATTAGACCTTCTATCTCTTTATATTATTAGGAACCTCTTTCTTTATAGCTAGTTCCGGTTCATTAAGTTCATTATCTTACCTGTTGGTTGACTTGTTAGTACAGGATTTATAGGGCATTGAGTTCCTTTTTGAGAGTAGAATTCCTTATCCGTTTGAGTTCTAGTTTCAATTGCGGGTTGTTCTTGAGGTTGAGTTGTTAGTACTTGATTGATAGGAAGTTCATGAGAGTTTGAGTTCTGGCAAGCTAGCATGTTCATGATGTCGGGATGGTAAGAGGTTTCTAGTTCTTCGTCCTCTGATTCAGGTAGAGAGTTGAGTGCAATCGCTTCTAAAGGCATATGTATCTCAGTCACAGCTTCTATTTTGAGAGTACCTTATCAGACAAGCTAGCATCTAAAGGAATATGAGTTTCAGTTTCAGTATCTGGTAGAGTGGTTTCAATTGGAGCTGGTTCATTGAACTAAGTTCTTCCCTTCTTTGGTTGCATGTGTCAGTTAGTTCAGCTGTGAGGAATTGGAGAGTCTATTGTCTATAGAGCAGAAGGCTATTATCATAATAGAGAAGATCAGTCTGGTTTAGCGGATAGAAGTACTGTGTTCAGGTTTGACTTTAGGGTATCGGTACAGCTTTAGGGATTCTGTTTCAGCTTTATAAGTTTCAGGTTTTGCTTTTAGGGAATCCGTTCATAACACGAACGGTACACATCCATCATATCACTCTTTGAAAGGGGGCTGTAGTAATTCCCATGTATGTGTCATGTATTCGTATGTACAAGGCTAGTAAGTAGTTCTCAAGGAAGTTCCCTCGTTGACTGGAACTAGATCCTTGATCAGCTACCATTTAGAATAGAAAATCAGTCTAGGCAATGCGTTAGTATTGGGAGCTTAGCTTGGGATTAGTATTTGGTATTAGTAATTGTCATCATAGCTAGGAATTCCTTAGGACAAGATAGTATGCTGTAAGGGAATTTCCATCTGTCTCTGTCAGCCTTAGTAGTTAGTATTCACAAACACAAGTGTTTGCCTCGAGCCTGTATAGACTTTCAAGTGTTGGAGATTCCCTAGATAAGTAAGAGGCTTTAGCTCCAGTTAATTAGCTTAGGAAACTTATGAATTAGTATTTGGATTGGAATTAGTTTCCTTCTGTGTTAGTATTCACCAGTAAGGGATTCCTTAGGGCTGGTATAGGCTTTTTCCCATCTGTATTAGCAAGTTGTTAGAAAGGTTTCCTCAACCAAGTTCTGTGTTAGCTATTCGGGAAGCAAGTAGTTGCTTTCCTGTAAGGGAATTTCCTAGGACAAGGCAAACCGTTCACCATAAGAGGATTCCTAGGGTAAGTAAACAGTTTCAAGAGGGATTTCCCATGTATTAACTAGTTGTTAGCTATTCAACAAGTAAGGATTCTCCTTAACCAAGTCCAGTATAGACCAGTAAGCAAGCTTACCTTCTATCTTGGGATTAGAACCTGGATTCTCTAGTTTATTAGTATTATCAAGAAAGGGTTTTTCCTTATGAACGGAATTAAGCAATGGAATGAGGAATGGAGATTAGCCTCAAGCTAGTATAGGCTGACGCTTAGGAAGACGTCTAGTTGTTAGCTTTCTCATGTGTGTACATGTGTGTATGTGTATGAGGGACTAGGCTTGAAAGGTATCCGTTCAGAAGTTAGGGATTTTCCTTACCTAGTCTTTCTTGTATTTAGCAAGGGATTGACTGTTAACAGGATTCCCAGGGTATTGATCTCCTATTAGCATCTGTATTTGAGAGCTATTGCCCATGTATTTCTTAGCCTTTAGTATTAGCACAGGATATTTGAGAGTGATTTACCAGGGTTGTCTCAGCTGTACCATTAGGATTTCCTTTGAATTATCAAGAATTGTTGAGCTTAGTAAGGCAAACCAGACCAATTAAGTCAGATCTATTACCTTTGAGAGCTATTACCCAAGCTGAACTAGGGAGTTCCTTAAGACAGGTAATTAGTTTCCAGTAGTATCCCTCCTCTGTAGCCTTAGTAATTACCTTGTATTTGACAGGAATCCGCACCCTTCCATAGGACATTGGTAAAGAATATAGGTTTCCAGGTCCTATGTAGCCTATGTCTCAAGCAAAGGGTGGATTTGTATTAGGTTTGGACTGGCTTTGGATTGAGTGGGTACTAGTAAGAAGGTAAGTGTTGGTTTATAGAATGGTTATAAGAAGAGATGCTTAGTAGGCGGGATTCCAAGCAAAGGATTTCAAGCTTCCTTGGCATTGACAGGTTATAGGTTGTTAAGAATAAGAGTAGCTTAGTTGGAGGTTAAGGTAAGAGTGTGCTTAGAGTTAAGGGGAGTGTTAGTTAATGCTTACTAAGGTTCCGGAGGTTGAATTAGTATATTCCAAATCCTTCTACCTGCGGACAAGTACTAGCACCCATTAACCCTTACTATAGACCTTCCATCGACAGCTAAGATAGTACATTATATTACTGTGACTGAGTGATTAATGTTTCCGTCTTAGCCAGTGTGCCTACTTCATCGACTTCACCTACTAGCCCTACTCCAACAGACCTAGCATGTGTACTTGCTCCCACTCTGACACCCTTGACAGCTTGCTTGACTTGGACGGTGGGGATTCCTCTTCCTTATTAGAGTTAGAGAGCTAGGAATTTTCCTTGTTGGAAGTTGAACACCAATCCGTTCTATTCCCTCAAGTTCCCTCTCAAGCAATTTCAAGAGGTCATTTATGACTGTAGGCTAGGAGACTGGTGACTGAGGCGATACAATCGATACAAGGATTTCCTCTTTGGGGCCTTACATTCCCTTTGTTGAACTCCACTCGGTTCAGGAATAATCTTCCCTTTGACAGTGCAATTCCCTTTTGATACCTGGTTTAACCGGACCTGGTTCTCTTCATCGATACATGCAACAAGATAAATCTTGCCTCAATTGACAGCTAAGGACTTGCTTCTCCGACTTGCTTGCTCTACAGACAGTGTACCGATACTACTCACCTATCGTCGGCAGCTTACACCCTTACAAGCAACACATGACTTGGCCTAGCGAGCATCACTGACAGTACATATTCCACTCCTACATACAAGACCAATTCCACTTGCTCTGAATCTTCTATTTAGATCGCTTGATTAGCGACGTTTCATCCCTCAACTAATAAACCTACTCCGACTGAGGAACACTCTCTAACTAAGGCGCGAAGCCCTGATAATCCTCTTAGAACCCAACACACTTTACTAACTGATCATGGATCAACTGACTCAGGCCAAAGTTTCAACACTGCCTATGGTTCCGAGTCCAACTACAATGCATCTGTACTGTGGGTACTATCAATACGTTACAATTCCTAATAATCCTATAAAGCTTTCTCTTGCAAGGATCCCGTCAAATAGCTCTAGTCCAAGTGTTGATCTCATGTCCTAACCAACTGAAATATCCCTTTCAGCTAACTAAGGAAGGAAGGAAGGAAGGAAGAAGACCCCAATTCTTTTCTTATAACCAAGATAAGAAGGAACTCTCTCACCTTAATCCTAGGTACCTTCCAGGAATACCTTAAAAGCCAATACCAATGAAAGTCAGTCCTGTGCTCGCTGGGCATGGAAGCAAGTCAAGAGCTACACTGACTCTTAAGAGTTAGCTACAAGACTACAAGCAAGAAAAAGAAGGAGTCTTGGCCGAACAGGAGGAGTGCTTGTTTGAACTCAGCAAGGGTTGGTTTAGCTTGCTTGGTTGAGTTCTGGGGATTGGTTATGAATCCGTTATAGCTAAGTGCATTGCCAGAATTGGATTAGAGTGATAGCCCTTATTTCCTGTTGTGGGTTATAAGTCATGTACTCTTATAATTACTACTAAGATTAGAACCTCCTTCATTCCCCTTCGGTCGGTAAGAAGGATTTATCTATTGCTATTAAAGCTCTTTTCTTCTTTAATCATAAGAGGAGGAAACCCTAAGTTGTAGAAGCTGGGTCTTAGGAAGTCAGGATAGAGACTGAGAGAGTTCTAGGTATTCTGCTCTGTGCTGAGTAATTTCAAATTGTAACGATAGGATATTTTTGAGAACGGGTCTAGGAGTAATAATGCAGGAAGAGAGAAAGGATCAACATTTGAGAGAATTCAGAATATAGAAATCGCTGCTGTTGGAGGCATCTCTTAGATATTTTAGTATAGTATAACTACTATCTGCGGCTGGTCAGCCAAAAAAAGGGAGAAGAATCTGTTCTAGGAATAACTCCTAATTTTTAGTATAATATTTAGTTACAAGAATATAGGGCATAAAAAGCGCCTATCGGGCTGTTCTACAGTAGGAGACTCATAAGTTTGAGGTCAGCGCGATGGAGAACCCATTTAGGAAGGGAGTGAAAGAGATCAGAGGAATGGAATTGAAGGAGCAAGATCTCATCAGGGTAGAAATTGAAGACTTTTTTTTTGAGAATAGATGAGAAATCGGAGAGCAGAGAATGACTCTCATGACATAAGATTCCTAAGTTCTTATGAGTGCTCGGATCAGAGTCAATAGGTCTCTCACATTAGCAAAGGGTTCAGGTATTGTGCGCTTAGTATGCGCAAAGGAAAGACTCAACTTCTTTATGAACCCCACTAAAGTTAGGAAAGAGTCTATAAAGAAAATAGGGGAAAGATATCCCCGCGTATTTAAGTTTATTGCTTGGTGGCCTTATTCTAGCTTCAAGTTCCTGTCAAGAGATTCTAGTTAGATTCGTAAGTAGTTTAGTACTTCTATAAGACTAGACCTCTCAAACAATGAACAAAAGCGAACTTTCTTAGCTTTTTTTTCTAAGTGTTCTTCTTGGCCTATATCACTTGTGTGAAGTCCACCTACAGCATAATACAATAAGAATTAGGTACATTAAAATAAGAGCTCCCATTTACCTATTAATTAGGTAAGTACCTTTTCTCTAACTCTAGCAGATAAAGAAGTATAGCTGATAAACACCAAGTCATTCAAGGTATAGCAGCAAAGAGCTAAGTCCTTAAATGGGGTCTTTTTTATTAAGAAAAATGTTTATGTTGCTTCTAGTGTAAGGTTAACTATACTATAAAGTTCCAAAGACAAGACTCTAGGCGGCTACACAAGAACAAAAGGACCCTAATAGCACTAAGTAAAGGGAAAATTTCCTATCGAAGCTTTGGAAGTGCCTGTTTTTAGGGCATTTTAAATTAAGGGAGAGGTAGAGATATAGAGATTTCCTAGTTTGATCTTATTAGTCTTAGAAGTTTTATGAGAACCCTTGCTGCTAATGTATTCCGTGTTACTGCCTTCTGTACTCTGTAGCTATAGTCTTACTGTTTTCATTGGTATAGGATACGAGTTGAACTCATGTATTGTCTGTATTCTGCTAAAAATATAAGGAAATCACAAGGGAACAATTGAATTCTTAATGAAATGAACCGGGATAAAGTCAAAGTAAATATAGAAAATACCAAACATTCGTTTTTTTAACCAAGAAAAAGCGGTTTTCTTAACTAGTTATTATAATAAAGGGTAATCATCCATCCCCTATAATCCAGATTATCAAGAAAAGCAAAGGTTAAATTCTTTCCGGTTGAGCAAGGTAATTAAATTAAGTAAACAGGATTTCTCTTTTTCTTATCTTAAATGTAAGTCCTAACATAAAAAAAGTGCAGAAGTCAAGAGGAAGACCCATAACAACCAAGGCTGGTATAACTTTAAAGACTAAGAAAACCGAGGCTAATCAAAGAGCCTTTCATCTCTCCGAATAGACCAGATATCTAAATATAAAGAAAATAAATCACAACAGGGCAGGGGTCAATATCTGGCAGATCCGCAGTTTGTGGGTAATTAATTGGGTCGAATATAAGACTACAAAGAAGTATCTCTTCCTATTGCAATGCAATCTTTTCCAAACTTTAGTACAGAAAGTCGAGCCCAGCCCCCCTTTGTTGTGTTGCTTAAGAGAGCTCCCAATCGAGTAGTATAAAAAATTCCCTTTCTTTTTTTAGATTAATTATAAGGGACTCCTTAACTTAAACACTAGTCAAGTCTAGCATATTTATAAGTAATAATTTATTGGTGAACTTATACCTCCCTCATAGAGGAAAGAAAGGATTAGAAGAATTGGAGGAAAAAAGGCTTAGACATAGAGGGCAAGACTCAATCCAGACCACTTATGTTATTTGCTCCTGTGGTGAGTTAAGTGAAACTCGGGAAGCTAAATACAAGAAAGCAAGGTCTTAAGCGAAGGCAAGTTGACTTGTTGGGTAGGGTTTAGGGTTCTAAAACTCGTTGGTAACTTTATTTTATTGCTCTGTCTAAGTCTAAGGAGCCGGAAGTGAGATTTGAGGAGTTAACCCAGTCTAGAACATAGTACTAAAGTAAAGAGTTCATTAACTTACTGTTGGCTTAACGAATATACACTTTAGAAACCTACTAGTTTATTCTAAAGTCAGAGCTCCCTGTTTATAACGGGACCCCACAAAGTTACTAAACAGGTGTCTTATCTCTTATCAGTATATATTATAAGAAGTCATTTTAAGTTTTCTAAGCTCGCTTGAGATCCGTATTATTCCTCATTAGGGATTTCCCGGATTCACCAGCTTTGGTTTGGTCGAGTAGAATACTAAACTCTTACGATAGGCAAGGTTACCCAATCTTAGCGAAATCTCTATATAAGAAAGATTCGAGCTAATGACTTTCAAAAAGTACTTCAAAATTAGATATCAAACAACAAACAAAACAAACTTTGGCGTCTATAACAGCTAGACAGTATCCCAGTAATCTACTTCTGGTGCTCTTTTCTTGAGGATTTAAGCAGTGCAACTCCGATTCTTGTTAACAACACTTTACTAAGCGTCTTTCTTCAATGGATCTAGCCGGAGCCAAAAAAAACACTAAGAGGTATAACCGGAGCTTAAGAGCAACTCAATTTTTAGGGCAAGGATAAGGTTTATGGACTAAAGCCACTTTAACTTTCAAACAAATTCTTTAGATACTACAGAGATAAGTCTTAACTGTGTTAACTATTTTGTAACTTGTAAAGCTCTTTTGAACTCTCAATAGAGTTTATGCTTAACAACGAAAAGTAGAAGAGGACCCGGTATATTTTCTTTATAAAAGAAGCATCATAATAGAAGAATATCTGAAAGTCCGAATTAACAAAATGACTTAAATAATTTCAGTTTTTTTACCTCTAACTCTAATAGGAGCCCCGAAACCCGGAAAAGGGCACCGGTTGTAAACGCTTTTCAGGACAAACTGGAAAAATACGAAGAGTATTTACTTGAACCTTTGTAAAATCAGCCGAATTTTTAGCTGTAACCCATAAGAAAGGGTTGACAAGAACAGTCTCCTCAAGCCTATTTTTTAAGGAATCCTTATGGTTTCGCAATAACCGCTCAAATAAGGGGTGAGGCTTTCACTGGAACAGAAATCTATAGTATAAGAATCCAGGTAAATCACAAAGAGGTAGAGAGCCCCCTTTTTAGTACAAGAAAACGTTAAATAATTAACAAAGAATCTTGGCGCGCAGTCCTGTTTTGTTAGGGGGTATAAGGTTAATTTGTTTTCGAAATGAAGGGGTACCCATGAGTCAAGCGGAGCTTTTTGCCGCATATATTAATGCGCCTAGTACTGGCATAGCGTATCCTAAGAAGCCATCGCTATTTGTAGAATTTCTAAACCTTTTCCTAAGTTATAGTTTCTCTTTTGCCATTTTACGTAAACCTCACGCACGAAGAGTTTTTTGTATTTTGGGGGTTACAACGTCTTGTTGAAAGAGTAGGGCTTTTTTTGTCAGAGAAGTTAGTGTAGAATAGTAATGCATAGGGAGGCTCAAAAGACTTTCTATTTGCAATTATTCGGGTGCTTTTCTTGTTTACAATTCGGAAAAAATTCAAAATATATTAATTTCTATGACCATTTAATTGCGTTATAACGTACCTGAATATACCCGCCCCCCCTTCCTTATGTTTTTTTTATATCGCTACTGGGACTGGGGTGTTTGTTATCCCTTACCTTACAAAACAAGGAAGAAGTATAAAGCTTTCCTTCGGGAGCTCATAAAAAAGGAATCCAGCACTTTTATAATACAAGGTAATTTGACTATAAGAAGAACTGAATACCAAGGATTTGTCGACTCGCTTAAGGCTGTGTATAAACAAAAAAAAAGCATAACAAAGTAATTGAAACCTATTGGTCCTAATAGAGTAAGTATTTGTAGAGCTAAAGCAGAGTTTTTCAAGGATTAGGGAATTTGGTATGGTAATCAAAGAAAGTATTTACTGAACAAGGTTATACTAATAAGTGTAACTTAGTCAAGGAAGGAAGGGAAGGAATAGAAATAGAATACATTAAAAAAAGGGATTTTATCTAATGTCCCCTAAGGTTATATCCTCCTTTTTTCGATAAGAACAAATACATACAAACAAATAAGGCAAGAGGAATATACTTTAAATCTAAGAAAATCTATACTTTATATTATTACTAACTCTTAAATACCTTATAGATCTAGAGTAATACTGATAGATACTATACACTACTAAAGAATACTCTAAGACTCCTATATACTTATAATAAGTAATATAACTCTTATCAGGACAGGGAAAATAAAATATGCCAGGGAATACAAGGTACAGCTATCAAGCACTAGTTTTGTTTGTTTATAACTTTTTTCTAAATTCTAAAAAAGACCCACATAAGATAAGGAAGGTCAGCCCGAAAAATCCTTCTTTTACTGCTACTTACCTGCTTTAACCCTAAACTTCAGGAATAATATTGTATAGATAGATGATTACCCACCCCCTTTAAGTAAATACTTCCCAACACAAAGGCTAATGAAAAGCTCTTAGATCTTAAATAGAGGTACCTTTCAAACCGAGCCTAATAGGGTTTGAACCCTTTACAGAAATATACGGAAAAAACGTCATATGCCGGTATAGGAGGCAGTCATACTATAATCCAGGAAATTTCCTAGATTCAGGGACCTCTTAGAACCTGTCATTTAGAATTGAGAAAGGAAGAGGAGGGGATTAAAGACTTAAGCGAAGAAGCACTTATTCAAAGGAAAGACTGAGAAAGATGCTCAAGGAACTGAAATCTATCCCTTTGAACTTTGCTAGAATGAGAACTAACTTTATCTTTTATTTATAAAAAAGGAAGGAATAGTATAATACAGGACTCTTACAATATAGGACTTCCTTGGCCGAGCAATACCAAATTAGACAGAGAACATGACAGTAGTAAATGGATAACTGGGTCACTCTTATTCTATACCGGACACTGAAACTGCGGATAACTTTAGATTCTAGTGCTATATCTAACATAATGACGAATTCTGACTTTGACAGCTATGACTTAACCCCAAAGAGTGGCGAATTCTTGAATCTCTTGTTGATTTAGAAATTCTTTACTATAATTAAGAACTCTAATCAGACTTGCTTAAACCCATGTACACAGTTTGGGTGACGTAACTTTCTTTGTCATAACACGTCATAACACTTAGTGTACTCAGCATCTACTTAAATGGCTTAGAGCTAGAACAATGTATATATTTATGGAGGTCCGATTTCCAAGTTTATTTATCTAAGTGATTTCAAACCCTCTTGCAGCTCCCCGGATCTAAGAATTCAAGTAGGAAGAGTTAAATAATAATAAGATAGAACTAAGTCTAGGGTTTATTACAGGATAAGAAAATCAAAGGTAATTTGCCTTGGAACTTGGAATGAGCTACTTATAAGAAGTGCACAGAAGATTAAGAAAGCTATCAAGAGTATGAAAACGGGTATTACAAAGCAGGTATGAAAGTAAGTTTCTAAAAAAAGGTAAATAAGGAAAATTCTATAGTATAGGAGATAATAGTTTATTCCGGAATTTCTTAGTTAAAGGGGCAAAGAGTAAGGCAAAATTTCTCTTGTGTTCCTCTGATTACAAGCTTCCAATTCCTAAAAGGCAGTAGAGAACTCTAAAGCTAGTGTGTTTGCGATAAAGACTTGAAGTACTAAAAGGTACCGTCTATTTCCAGTAAAGTAGAATCTGAGTTGCTAGTTTTTGCTAATAAAGTCAAGGAATTGGTAAATTCTAGTCCATAAGGTAGCTTCCGAGTAAAACAAGTCTTGCCAAAAGGAAGACTTTCTCCACGGTCTGCTGTCTTAATAGTATCTGGAGACAGTAAGTAAATAGAGAGGAGGTTGTTGTCTACTCTTTTGTTCCCTGCTTTAGTACTCTAACTCTAGTTAAAGGGAATCTTAGAAGAAGATATGGAGTATCTATGTATTGCTTACTTCTCTGCACCTCTACTCTAATTTGTTTGAACTTAACGGAAGCTGTTTCCCTGCTCTAGGGTCAGTCAAGTCAAGAGGACGAGAATCAAAAAGAGAATCTAAGGAGTCCCGGGAATTTCTATAAGAAGGGTATAATAAAACTCATAGGAAAGGTATGGCTAAGATTGGCAGCTTCTAGGAACTGGGGTAAGAGAAAAAATCTATAATCTATAAAAGACTAGGAGAGTTTTGTTTACGGGGATTTACAGAGGGCCATGTTTTAACAAGTCTTTCAAAAGCAGAGGAATAGGTATCACTCAAGTATTTAGGACCGATAAGTAATCATAAGTAAAAGGGTAAAGGGCAATTTAAGAGCTGGAAATAAGAGATGGAAATTCTAGGGATATATAGTGGGTCTACCTGACCGACCTCTCAACCTAGAAAGAAAAGGCCATTAGTAAGATAAGGGTCTCTGTTGTTCTGTAGTGTATTCTGGTTCGGTAGAATCTACTAAACAAGGAATAGAATTTCTTTAATATTAAGTCTTAATGTTTAATGAGTAATAAAACTTCCCTTGGGAAATTAAGCCCTTTCCCAGCCGTGTCCTTTTTTATGAGTTTTACGTCTTTTTCCGGGCACTCTACTTTACTTTAGATTTTTGGGTAATATACTTCGCATTTATTCAAGATCGACCGGCAGCTTCCGCTAAGATCTATCCATTTATACTAATCTTAATTTTTGGAGCTTTCTGTAGGCGGCTGGATCTCATCTGTTACTGTTTTAAGGAGTAGTCGTTCCTGTCGAAGCTCACTCTAGCGTTAGATTTGTTTTGTCTCTTTGACCTAATATGCAAGGATGGATAAGGAAAATAGTTTGATATAACACATAAGACTCGTACTACACTCAGCGTGGAGTGCAAGTATCCTTTTTGTGACAGAAAAAATGCGAGATAAATAATAAATGAATTGGAGGGTATATAAAAAGTTTGTATAAAAAGAAATCAAGGGGCGTCTTGGGGCCGACAACGACGTAAAAAAAGGTTTCAATCTGCCGCAGAGTAGAGTGATTTTCTACGGGTATTCCCTTTTAGTACATTAATTAAGTTTATGATCACTTCTATATTCAGGGGAAGGAAGCTCGCTCTTCTACAGGAAAGGGAAGAAATCCGGGTCATGGAGCTTCTCTATGCTTTCTAAATATTAAGCAGTTGCTGTGTTGTAAGTTCTATTTCAGTTGATAGCAAGGAAGGGTTCTCTATTTGATATCATTTTACTTTGGATTTAGTATTAAACCCAGTATCCTAGTACCAGCAACCCTTGCAGATTTACAAGTCAATATACCGGGGTATACAGAAACTGTAGGAATTTTATAAGTTAAATGCAGGATTGCTTCCTGGGAAACTTGGGGCCGGTAACTATATAAAGTAATAAAGCTGGCGAAGTATATCCGAAGAGAAAACACTACGACGATAAATTCACAAGATTGACCTGACATTTTGATACTTCTTCACTCTGTGAAATTTAGAAGATAGCTATAGGAATTGCTTTACTATGCTCGAACGTGTCTTCTTATAATAGCTGTTACTTAAATCCCCAAGGGCGCCCTTAATTGTAATATTGAAATAAATCAGGGGTGGCAAAGTACTTTTTAAATTCCTATTAATTTCTGAATTCAAAGAGGGACCCTAATTAAACTTGTAAATGTAAATTTAGGATTTTTAGGGGCAAGGATCTTTAGTATAATTTGACTTTATCTTGAAGATCTAAAATGAATTCCTTATTTAATTTCTATTACGGGAAACTTCGAAAACAGGTACTTTATTGTCGGTCCTTTCCTAGGATTTCGTGGATCTGGTTTAAAAGTTAAAGCCTTCCCTTTTTACTTTTAGTTGCTAAGAAATTATTATAACAATTCTAAAGTAAATAACACGGTTGCCTCCTATTCGAAATCTAAGTCTTACCGGACGGACTGAGTGCAAGCTAAAAGAAATTCCACTTAAATAATTTAGATGCTTGGGTTTCCCTGGAATGGAATAATAAGCAAAAGCTTTCTTAAAGTATAAATAAGATCCAATAATTGAACTGGTATTTCTGAAGTTAGATCCAAAATAAAGAGCTCCATATATGGTAATCTAAGGGAGCACTAGAATATATGTAAAAACCTACGGGGCTTAGTCCTTAAAGATAAGAGGGTTGCCTTATAAACTTTGAGAATGTTATGCTTTTCTAAATATTCGGGTGGCTTTGATTACATATCAGTAAATCCTTTCTTTATATAAGCTCAAATATCACTCAAAGAATTTATTTACCTTTGGCTTTTTTTTATCCTCGTAGTGTTAGCTTTGTAACTCCTAGGGAAGAGGATACGCTATTTTTGCTTGCTTTACTACTACCCCTCTTTGTAGGTAGGCGGATCGTTATCATGTCAATTCTAGTGTGTGGGCAGTTTTTCTGTAGTTATGTTATTCAAACTAAATTCATAGTAAAATACTACAGTTTACCCTAAAAAAAAAGGGTGTAGAAAAAGAACTCTCCAAAGGATTCATTTTATCCTCTTAGTATTTGATTTCTTTGTGGCTAAGCTGCACCGAGGAATATGCGAGTCCATTTTACTCCAAAAGGCAACTTCTGAAATAAATGAACTTCATTATCTAATATGTTTTCTACCGGGTTCGGGGAAAGCTGTTTAAGCTCTAGTTTAGTAGAAAGTCTCAATCCTTAGTATAGTGAAATTTATTACACAATAATACTTGGCAGGCCCTATGACTTCTAAAGTGGTCTTTATTCGAGGAAATTCTACGTTGTAAGCGTATCTAATAGAGACCCTGGTATAAGGAATCGTGGTAAGAGCACAATCGAAAAGAATATAAAAAGACTCCATTTCTAGAGGATCTTAACAAATTAAGTGACACTTCTCCGATCAAGATTAGCTAGTTTCCTATTTGTAGAACCCCTTGCCTTTATTTAAGTTTTAGTACGTACCTCGATAACCGATAACAAGGGTTAACCTTTTGTTAAAAAACACCATATGTTAGAATTAAAAGAAATCCCCTACTCTTTCTTGTGAAGCGATTAAAAAAAGAAAAAAAAAAAGGATTACCCCAAAGCAGTGGAGGAATCGATTCCAAAAATAAGTCATTTTAATATTAATACAAACAAACACAATTCAGGAAATAAGAAGATTTATAGAGAATTATGATATAGTTAATTGAAGGGGCTCCACATAAAGATGTATGTAGGTTGCTTAGGATTAATGGATCAAATACATAGAAAATTTATCTCACCTACTCCCTACTCCGTGCAGAAAACCCCTAAATTAAGTGTTATCCTGTTAGAAATCACCCATGGCACGATAGAGAAGTTCTTCCAAAAAATGTAACAAGGAAGCCCCCCAGTATTCGTAGTAGCCCTTGTTTGTAAAAGAGCTCCTATAAAAAAAAACCTATTAGTATTAGGGTTTCTGAACGCCCTACGCTCTAGACTTTCCCGTTCAAAAGTAAAGCACTTGTTTGTTTGTTTTTTGACGTAACAGTTTAGTTATCAACACAAAGTTATAGTAAACCCACAGTAGTAGGAGTTTTACATACAATACAGAAGAAAGCCCTTATAGTAGTTAAATAATATTTAAGTTTTTATATGTCTATAGAAATAGAACCCTGTCTTTTTTTTAGATTAAAAAAGACTTAGTCAATTTTTATAGATAGAAATAGCAAGACAAATTCTCTTATTTGCTACTGTACAAGTCTATTATTGCGGGTTGTGTTACTACAAAAGGGGTTTCCTTTTTATTCTAAATTTCCAAACTTTAAAGGGTGTCCTTTGCTTTCATAACTAAGGTAGCCCCAGAGGTTGAATGAAGAAAGTAATTCCCTTGGGCGATTGACGAGGATTAAACCAAACTGTCTGGATTAAGAGGGTACTTAACTTCACAACAAGCGCCTTTAACTCTAACGAATTCAACCGGGATTTCTAAACCTATTATTATTATAGAGCGCCTGCCTAGGAAAACACTTTTGCAAAGAATAATCCTAACCCCTTCTTTTACTGTACTATATTGACCCAACAGTCAACCCTGATACTAAACTCTAGGAATGCGGGACCCTGTTCTTCTGCGAAGTAAGTAATATAGTCTAAAACTTTGTGGGTAAAACCGAACTCTTACAGGAGACTCAATTCTAAAAGAACGAGTCAATTCTATTTCTTATTTATTACAAACAAAAATGGGGAGCATAGGGAGTAAAAAGAATTCCCCGCTTACAAAAAAAAGCTTCCCCAGGACCTCTTTCTTTAGTTAAGTCTCAAATACTACTAATTTTGGAACCCCTATAAGTACACTGAAAGTATTACTCCAAAGCTTCTGTTAGCTTGAAACCTCAAAGACTTTTGTAAAGTTCCTTACTCTTGTAGAAAACAGTTCTAACTCACGTAAATTCAATTGGAAAGGTTGCCCGAAAAATGAAGTATTTGATAAGCCTATAGATACTGTAGTGGAAGTCATTCTTGGTATTTTATACCAAACCTACTTCAGTTGTCAAGCAAGCAGAGTCAAATTGTCTCGCTGAATGAAGCAATCGAAAACTCAGTAGCTCCTTAAGCAGGGTTCTTCAATTTATTTGCAGAATCTAAAATCTTATTATTAATTAATAAAGGGTTCCTCGCTACTATTTCAAATTTGAAAGATTTTCTGAATGAAACACCGCAGAATCCTACTGCTTAATTCCTAGGCAGAAGGTTTTATACTTCTATATTTAATTAAAAAATGAATTTTTCAGTACTATACCATGCCCTTTTTAGTATTCCGCCTCTTTTGATTTTTTCATGGAATGCCGTAGGTTCGAATCTTATTCTCAGTGTGTAGAATCTGTTTATGTTTTATGTTGGTTAGTTAAGAAGGGATTTATGTTCTAGTGGACTCTTACAAAGAGCTTTCACTACATGTTTCTCTCCTAGATATAGAATCTATAGAATTTTAAGCATAGGGATTATCCGCAGCGGTTGCTCTAAGCCGGGGGTAGCACGGTTCCTTTTATATAAACTCTTTCCCCGTTAAAACCTTAGCATTGGGTAAAGACTGCTTGCGGAAACCTGTCATTATAATGGGACGAAGGGTATTAATAAAACAAACACTATACTAAAGTAAAGCTCGCTTTACCTATCTCGACTACCATCTAAAAGATTCTTAAAAGTTCTGGACATTCCTCTACAAATGTGACAAAACTTGTCCTGTATTTATTTATGTGTTATAGTACTTTTTTTGTTTCATACACACACCTAGCATACCTTTCTAAATAAGTTTTTCTTTTATCCCTATTGTACCTGTCTTATAATCCCTCATTTTACTTTGTACGAGATTCCTCTCTAATTGTTATGGTTCCTTGGACTTCTTGCAGCTAGTGTAGCTACTGTATTACTTGTTTTATTGGAGCCTAGACCTAAAGTCTAATGTATTAGAGTAAAGTAATAGATATATAGATATAGATAGTATACAGTAGAGTTGGTATTGTTGTTAACGCACATACTCCTCCATTTGCTTTGTTCTTTTGTTAAAGTAAAGAGGATAGAACCCTATCCTATAAGTACAAAGATAAGTCCTTTATTTACAAAACTAAGGAGGAATTCTTATGCTTATAACGGGGGATTTAAGTTTTTGCTATTTCTTAAGACATAGACTTTACTTTGACCGGGAATACCCGAGGATCCCTAGTTTTAGAGCCTGTTATAGTATAGTTTATGGCAGTCCTTGAAGAAACGGATTTATGCATGTACTGTACTCTCCTAAGTTTCTCTCCTCCTTATAGATAAGAACATGGGACAAGAGAGGGATAACCTTAATAACTAAAACCACCTAATAGACTAATAGAGTAGAGTAGTAAAAACACATTCACTATATAATACTAATTACTATGACTATGTATTACATATTTCATTAAGTGGTATAGACTTTCTTATTATTATTAAGTACCTATAATTACTATAATTTAACTCTAGTTTCTAATACATATGATAATAGCGATAATGAATACATTATTTCGTAGCTACAATAACAACCCTAACAAGAATACAGTAGCTGAGGGGATCCTCCTACCTAGTTCTAAAAAAGAGTTTAACCCTGAATATAGGTCTAGCAGCTAATACTACTAATAATCGAGCTATGAAGACTAGGAATAAAGTAAATCAAGAAAAAAGAAGTTGATAAGAGTAAGTCAGTTTTTAGGTTTCCAGTTTTGTGAAGTTAAAAAAGTTTTTTGTTGTTGGTTATAATGTAAGTCGGTATACTCAATATAGTATTAAGCATTTACCTTCTTCGGATGCACTCAGTCGGTTTTAAGAAGGATTAATAAAAGACTCTCTAAGGTTCTTCTCTTCCCCCTTTTATCGATAAGAACATGGGAGCCAGAGGAGTATACCTTATTAAGAACTCCTATACTATATTATTTCATAACATAACAACTAGAGTAAAAGAACTCTATACTACTTATACCTCTTCATAGCTAAACAAGATAGTTAAGTCTAGAAGAAAAGAGCTACAATAGGTCTGAAATAAGAGCTGCTCCTAAGATAGAATCCAAATACAGAGTAAAAGGTATACCTATCAGCTGCTGAGAATTTTTTAAGTATAGTCATGAGGATTAAGATAATAGGTCTGGTGGTTAGTTTTCCTTATTTTCAGGATCTAGTTTTTAAAAATTCAGGTTGTTATAGAAGCCAGGTATTTCTTAACTTTCTTGAGTTTTTATGCTTACGATAAGCCAAACAAGTCGAGTTTTTTCAGTCTAAGTGAAAGTTTGTCCTTATTGTTGGTGCTGGGATTTCTCTTTCATTCAGCTTTAACTAGATAGGAATCTTTAAGAGTAAAACGATGTAACACTCCCAAACCGCTATACTCAATAACAGGATAGTAGAATAGGATTGCCGTAGGGAATACAAGGACCCATAAGAGTAGGTCCCCTAAGACTAAGCTCCGTAAGACCCATATTATTCCTAATCCTAAGAAAGTGAAGCGTTATAAGAGGCAAAGTCTAGCTGTAAAGACTAAGAAAAGCTGGAATAGATGTATGAAGAGAAGTCAGCTGGGTTGACAATTCTGGGGGATCTAAAAGAAGTGAAACTAAAGGAATTCCTGTGTTCTAGTCAAGTTTAAAGTCTCTTTTTTCTTTTTTGGTGTCATAATCGAGGGTTTGCTATACTCAATACACTTAAATGAGTTAACCTCCCTCGGTACTCTCTGGGTCGGTAATAGGGACTTACTCCTAACTATCTAAGGTTCTCTCCTCTTTAAACACAAAGAGGAGGAGTCAGTATCCTTATACAACTTATACAATTCTAATAAGAGACACTCTATGACTAATACTAAAAGAACTCTAATACAATAACTACTCTATACCTATATAATAGCTACAGGTTAGCTCCATTAGACAACAAACAGCAATCCATCTAAATTTCTATCCCTTATCTACGTGGGTAGCTTCTGTAATTCCTATTATTATATTATATAAGTAGTATCTCCTCTTCTCTATCTCTAGCGGATTCCTAAACCAGTTATGAATAAAGTCATGCAGAAGACTAACAAACAAGTTAAGAAGAAGTAGGTTGCTTTTGTGTTCCCTTGTTCTAGTCGGAAAAAACATTGAGTAAATAAAACAAGAAAAAGGTTTATCCTGTATTGCTTACCTTATCTAGTGAAGACCTAAGCTCTTGAAAAGTCGCGTGTCTCTAGGAGTTTCAAATCTGTTAGGCAGGCTATATATATCCTTAAAAAAAAGTCCCCCCTAAAGTGTAATAAAGGTTTTAGTCTTTGATATTCTAAATTTTTTTTCATCATTCATATAATGTAAAAGTTTAAACTAGTGGATACTCTAAGGTTTCCTTTTAGATATAGACAGAGTGTTTTAGCGTAATCTCGAATCTCGAGAGGTCCTATACATGTGACTAACTTCTTTACTTAGTTCTCTAACAGGACGATACAGGGTCTTCTATCTCTTAATTTCAAGGAATGGCAAGTATAGTTTTTTTAGGAGCTTCGAACCAGAGAAAGTAAATAATAGAACCCTCTGGCCTTGCTCTCTATCTTTGTGAGCAGCTAGGCGTCTATGTTATGCGGTAGAATACCTTTACTTCTTGTTATCGAGGCTTGCTTCTTGTAGTCCGTGTATTATACTTAGAGCAGTTCTATTTATTGTTAAGGTGTATTCCCTGCCTTAGCTGTACCTGTAGCTAGAACTAGGATTTTTAGGGGTTATACTACCTGTCTTAAAAGGGATGTTAAGCCTTCTTCTGAAAATGCCTAGCTTGTAAAACTCTAACCTCAGTTCTATCCCATTCTTGGAAACTCCCGATTGGAAATCGCCTACTCCTTTTTTCCTAATGCCTTGTTGTTACTAAGAATGATAGAGTTCTGGCCTAAGTGAAGGGGAATGTCAGTTAGTTGTTGCTTATGGATACCCCTTTTTGAGTTGCATTTTGATGCTTACCTCCTATCTAAAGACTAGATTTAGATCGGCCTTTCCAGTGTACTTTAGTAGTAAAATAAGTAGTTCTTTTCCTGAGTAGTAAAGTACGCAGTTCTAGTAGAGGTTATTAGTTGGTAAGGTACCTGTTAATGACCCGACATACAGAGGTTCTAGTGGAACTAACTATTACAAAGCCCCTCCGCAAGATGCCGACTTAGCCTTGGTTTTGTCCTTCCGTAACACAAATTATTCTTTATTAAATAGTCAGTGCCTTTGTTATTAATTGACTTTTTTCATGATCCAATAAATTGGCTACCCTTACTAATAACTATATATCATAATTCCAAGGTTTATCCTTAAAAACTACTCACCAAAAACCCTTTCTAAAGAAACGTGAAATCCTATACACTAGCCCGTTCGAGACACTTAACCCCCAGTATTGCTCTTTTTATGAGTCAGTATCAAATGTACTTCTATTTATTTGTTTGTATTTACATGTTTATGCTTACAAACCTTAGCTAGGATACCTCATTCTTCCTAGTACAATTATACAAGGGAGGACAAAACCTTTATCTTTAAGTTTTTGTAAACTCGATTGTCTTGTAGCTTAAAATGAAAGAGGCAAGTTTCTGTATAATAAGTGCTTACTATTAAAAGTTTTTTTTTGAAATTGAGAGTTAGCAAATATCGTCTAATATTTCGTTGAGCAAAGAATATAGTTATAAAAAAGTTTAAAACTCAATATTCCAGTCCAGCTCAAACATGTACTTGTACATATCAAATTTTTTCCACTGATATCTAATAAGGGAGGTGTTCTTTATGCGAATTCTTCTGTATCTCCCCTCCCCTCGATTTTAGCTCCTACAATAACTAATATAGGAAAAGCTTCTGTATTCACTAGCAAAACAAAGAAGAAGACTTGTGGTATTCCTATTCCTCCCCTTTAATTTGGGAATATTTGAAGTTAAGGCTTAATAGGATTTACTAAAATATATAATAAATTAATTTTCTTTACTTTATAAACAGCTAGCTCGGGGTACTAAAATTTAGTGCTCGAGTAATATAATAATAGATTAGATATTATTTTTATAACTGGGTAGGATCAAACTTTAGAAGTGCATATCCTCATAGATTATCTTCTGTCGTTTACGTTTAACTAAGATAAGTCTCTAACTATAAAAAAAAAGGAGTATGCCGCCGTGCGGCAACAGAATTTTGAAATGCTCCCTCGTTTGCAACATTATAGAATTAAAGCTTCTCTTAGCAATAAAGAATACTGATGGTTCCGAACGACAAGGTACTTCCTGGGGTTCTTGATAATCACAGCTACCTCCTTGTATACCCCACATATTTAAAACCTTACATTCTTATACAAGAGCCCCTTTATAGTGCATTACTGTAAATACAAATTTTTGTGAAAGTCCTATATTAAGGGTCGGTATAGTTTCCTTTTCAAAGTATGAGACTTTTATTTTAGATCCTACTCATCATAAAAAACTTCATTAGAATTTTAAAAAAGAAATAGTTCCTACAAAACTATCCCCTTAGGCTTTTTTGTCGGAATGCCCTCTTTCAAACTTATAGTTCAGGGATCCACAAGGATGCAGTATCTTGGGTAAAGAACTTACAATAAATGATTTGAGGCCCGGCAAAAACATAAGTATCCTTTATGTGGAAGCAGTTTCAGATTTTAGCTGTATGCAGTTCTCGTAAATCTTACGGAATGAGAACCTTTAGTAAAGGGTTTACCAGGGACCTATCACGTATTGTGTTCTGATATTTATTGAAGAGAGTACTCCTTGCGAGAAGCTTAATGACTTAGAAGAGAATCGAGTTTTACTTTATTTGAAGTAGGGTATGCGACGCTATCCTGTATTATATAAGTAGATTTTTACTTGATATTCACAAAAGAGTTAATCCAATATTTTCTAGTAACTTTCTTAGGTTAGGGTTGTATTGAATTATATCTTGTGTACCTATCGTAACCCTTCGTACACATTTTAGGGACACCTAATTTAGGATCTTGCGGTATCTCAAAAGGAGTTGGGCGACTATAGAACTAGCAATATATGCAAAGACCTTGATCAAGAATTGCGATTTAAAAAGTAAGACCTATAAGTTAAAGGAGATGTCATACCTAAAAGGGCTACAATCTAGTAGTGTAAAGAAAAGAAAGGTAAGAAAAAAATGACTAAAAAGATAGTATAAGCTTAAGTTTTCCTAGAAAAATAGGAGTTCATATATGTTAATTTGTTAAGGAGTGGGGATATAATATAAGAGAGATCCTAGTTTTTATTCTTTGGAGTAGTGACAAAACCGGGGGTTCTTAATTAGGTCCATTTTGTATAGCTCCCTTCCCAATAACCTGAATTATAAGGGGCTTTTTGAGTTTCGACAAGAGTATCCTGAAGCTTTTGATAATGTGTAAATCTTTTACTAGGAAATTTTATGTAGCTAAAAGCTTCCTTTATTTAGTTTAAAAAAGAGTTTTCATTTAGGTATCCATTTTCTTGTGAGGCCATAACATTCAGGTTTAATATCTTACTCATTTCTCATTTACTAACTAATATCCATAGGAATTGTTCTAAATTCTTAATTTTAGTCTCTTTCTTCTGGCTATAGGAGATCCAAAATCCAATAGAGAACGCCTACTAAAAATAAAAAGAACGAATCTGAAAAAAAAGTCTAAAAAGCAGTATCTACACAGATAAAATCCCGCTTAGGAGTACAAATAAGTAGTTAAATTCAAAAGAGCTAAAAGAAAGGGGGTACCGGTTCTACGTGCTGCAAATGAAGTGCCTGCTTTTATGAGTGAATATTCAGTCTTTCAATTCGAGTCGAAGTAGTTGATCCTGTCTTAGGATTGGGGAGTCTCCTATTTTTGTTTGAAAGCCCCAAATTAAAAAGTTCCGCTAAGAAAAACCTTGCAAACCCCGCGATAGTAGACGGTTGCCTTGGTAAGGAAAACTTTAAAGTCCTTTGATGTATATTCTACTTTTTATTACGAGTACTTGCTTCAATGGAGCCCCTACCGTGCATCGTAAACTACTTTTTATAAAGAGTTACCGGGAATTTAGGGCTTCCTTCCAAATATCAGGAAAATAACTACATCGGAGCCAAAAGAAAGAAAACAAATAAAGAATTCAATTTTACACCGATGGTTAAAATTACATTTCATAAATTAGTAATATCTTGGTCCAAATAAGGATCTTTTTATTAAAGATTAAGACTTTTATTTTGCCTAGACAATTATCATATTTCAATTTTATATTATTAAAATAAAACAAGATATGGAATCTTTTAGATAGAAAAGAATTTAATACTACTCTACGGGTTTGAATCTAAATACTAAAGGATAAAAAGACTGACAAACGCTGAGTTACAGTGTCTTTTATTATTTTATTAAGATTGGAATTTCCTCGTCCTATGTTTTTGAGTCACAATAAAAACACATACCCCCGGATCCCCTTTTTAGAGGCAACCTCCGGTTAATTTAGCACTTTTCAGTAAACAATTCCAGTCTTTCACTTTCCTCTATTTTATACCTAAGTCTAGAGCTAACAAAACTTAGTCCATATATGGTTCAGCCATATGAGGGGAGGTCTGCCTTGCTATTTAAGGCAATTAATACTAAACTAAAAAAGCAATTCTATGCCCTTTTTCAGTACGCCTAAGCACTTGGAAATTCAGAACTTTAAATAATAAAGGATATCTTGACTTGAATAGGGTTCTAACTAAAATATAAGATATAGGGAGCAGCTCTTTTATAGAAGCTTTGGCTAGTAGTTTTATAACTTTTTCTCCAAGGAGCCACGCATCGCTGGGTAACGAGCAACCGGAGTCTGATAATATTGCATTAGTTTTTGAAACCCTATTTCCTTGACAAAAACCTGGGGAGAGTCGTCTATACACACAGAATAAATAAAGAAATACCGGATACCTTATAATTGTAAAAAAGACAATCTTGCGTGTAATGAACACTTATATGAGCTTTTCTAGGTTTTCTATCTAGTCAGGATTTTTGGTTAAAGGCAAAGGCTTTCTATAAAGCGGGGGCACTTTCATATGTCATGCTTTTTTGATCCAAAAGTACAAACAATTATATTATATATAAGGAATTCCGTGTTTTCAGAGTCAAATGTATCCCAAAACTGAATTCAGGATAAATGAAATTTTCTTTGGGTTTGTTAGCTTTAGTCTGTACTATATATTATGAAAGTATTTACTGAAATGAAAAGGTTTTTCTAGGGGCACTCTGACCAGCTGTTCCTGAAGTTTAAGTTTTAGCAGCTCTAAAGTAAGGAGTTTAGTCAAGGGCTTAGGTTATGCTCCAAAAGGTACTGATTTGAGAGTTCTGTCTGTAAGCTGACTTAACAAGAGAAATCTTGCCTTTGTTTCGAAGGTTTCTACGTAGGTTCGAATCCTGCCTCTCCCATTTTTAAAGGTTTAATAGCCTGGGGATCGATTACTATCAAAACGTGAGAGATTTTGTGCACTAAATTACTTACGAATATAAGACTTTACCGAGCACTCTCTTCAGCTTATAAAACCCCTACGAAATTTATGCGAGACGAACTAGGACTAACCACAATTATTGATCAATAATAGCTTGACAAAGTTGGGACCTGATGGGATCCTTCTTTATGTACTGTACGACTGCATCTCAGATAAATTCTGCATTTCAAAGGCACACGGGGCGCCTAAACAAAAGGGCTTTGGCTCTTTTATATGAGGTCGGGATTCTTGTGTTTATAGTCATATTTCTTTTTATACTTCTATATATCATCTCTCATATCCAGTCCTAGTAGAGAAATCCATAACTAAGAAAACACTTAAATTTCTAAACTAGTAAGCTCTCTCTAAAACAGAGTGCTTAGCATTACCAGGTTCATTACGAGATTTTAATTTGGGAAGTCCAGTTCCAGAAAGAGTTGCAGAAACTACTGGAGCCTTCGTCTGTCAAATAAATAGAATTCTTGTTTATAAGCACTAAACTAGATTAAAAAAGAGTCCCAGCTAAGAGAGCCGAGCCCGCTTGAACTATCTACCGATATTGTATTTGTGTTCTACCTTTTGAGGGGTTACTTGTATAACCCTAAAAATTTCTTTTTAGCTTGTGTGCGGGTCCTTGGTTTATGCCTGTCGATTGG
This sequence comes from Pelargonium x hortorum, assembly GCA_036897525.1. NCBI lineage: Eukaryota > Viridiplantae > Streptophyta > Magnoliopsida > Geraniales > Geraniaceae > Pelargonium > Pelargonium x hortorum. The sequence goes on from JAYMTJ010000006.1 coordinate 84,343, forward strand.
CTAAGACGACCGGGGATTGTTCAAAACCATACCTAGGAAATTTTGACTGATCCAAAGAAAGAAGTCTTCTTCTTTATAAAGTCAGTAGCTGTCTCAACTACTTCCCTTTTTAGGAGAATTTCACTACTAAAAGAGTACTAGGACTTTGTACGGAACTTGACAAATATCTATTTTGCTTTTTAAGTTTCACCCATAAATATAATAAATATAGTAGCTAATGAACTTGAACCCGCGATCTTTGAATTAAAATTGACTCTGCTGTACTCTCGATATTTGCTCTCATTTCGCAGCTAAAGAACCTTATAGGCTAGATTATAGATATTGTTATAGAGCTATATAATATCAGTAATTGTGATTCCTACAAATCAAATTCTATGGCTACTATTTAGTTTTTTCAAAAGTCTTCTTTCTTTGTTTATTAAATTGCAAGATAGAATAAAGAAAGTATCCTCACTTTAACTTTCTTTTTTCTTAGTAAAGCATCCTAACGCTTAACCAAGCAAGTCACAGATTCAAGGCGTATCATACTTACTAATAGACGTGCAAACTCAACTACTCAGACAATCTCTTTTTTTTAGCTTGAAATCTATAACTCTGCTATATAGAATTCCTTTTTTATATCCCGGATATTTTATTTGAACAAACACAACTAGTAACTGATTTCAATCCTCTACTTTCTGGTACCCAAAAAGGTCTGGTCTGGATGGTCCCTATTTTTTTTTTAAGAATAGAAAACTTTACAAGGATCCCGTTTCCTAAAACCCCTACTAACACTGAATATAATTAAAAGTATTCAAGTCCTGTTCACATAAAATTTATCAAAACCTTTTAGCAATACTAAAAATCAAAATGTACAACCAGAATCCAGAGCAGGTTTACCTACTATTGGATTTGAACCAATGACTCTCGCCGTATGAAAGCGAGACTCTAACCACTGAGTTAAGGAGACTCGAACATTAGTTAGCACCGGACTTTACTCGTATTTAACCCTGTACAAGTAACTACTTTTTTTCTTGCTCTACCAACTAAACAACACTTAGATAGTTTTTTCTAGCATGCCTGCAATTGAGTATATAAATTGTAGAGGAGATAGGACTTAAACCGACGGCTTGTTTTTTCAAAAGAAAAATCTACCCAATGCAAGCAGGATTCGAATGGACGACTCTTAACAGAATATGCCGCTTACTCATTTCCTAGTTTTCATAGTACAAATGAAAAAGTCTCTCTTTATCTAAGCGATTCTAAATCTCTTCTTTCGATGCTATACCCTATAGCTTTTCCCTCTTAATCTATAATATATTGTTATGTTGCTGTCATTTCTCTAACCTTTTTTGTAATTCTTCCAAGGTAGAACTGGGGTTTCCAAGATGCGGTATAATACGTTTAATTGACAACATTCTGCATGTTATATAATCTAGGACACAGATATTCAAGTCAAGGAAAGCTATCGATACTCCTGCCTCCTGTCAAAGAAAAGATCTATGCGAACCCTAGCTTGACTTTCCGTTACTATGATAACCTATCGAGATTTTTGTGACACGGCGATACCCAGGAAATGCTTACTTTTTAATAGGCTTAATGACATCGAGGAATCTTTATTAAGTATTTAGACCTACGAGAGCTAAAGGAAACATATTAAAAGAATTTGCATGAGGCTTACCTTGATGTTTAATTAGTTTATAGTGCCAAGTTGTAATAATACACGGTTTGTAGTATCAAAACCTCTATTATCCTTGTTATTGGGAATTCTGAAATTTATTTGTGCTGATGCAGGAAGTCTAAAGAAGTGCAGGATGCGCCTGTGATTAGAAGAAATTTGGAATAGCATCCCAGACGACGTTGAACAGTTTATTTTCTACAAATCAAGGATCGGTTTTCCTCTTTGGATCTCCCGAAATGGGGTACAATATTGCACTTTATAGAGCAGATTAAAAATCAGTACATCACAACAGTAGGAGAACCAACAAAAACCAACTTACTTATATGTATCTAAGAACCTCAAGCGCAGCTTTTTATTAAAAGTTAAAGGGCACAGGGGCCTCTTGTTCTAACAAAAAACTAAATATAATATACGCAGTTTTAGCCTCAGGAGTAGCTATTAGATTCCGGAATTTCTTAGTTTGCGCTTAATTTATTTGAGTAGCAATCCAGAGTATACATTTAGATCTTAATTTGTGAATCACCCAGTTACATTATATACTGAGGACCTTGGAAGGGAATTAAACAGTCTCTCAAGAAAATAAATATTCTTTGATCCGGAGCTTACTCTGTATTCTTTTTTATACTTGTTAAGAGCTTTACTTTCTTTACCCTACACGAGGGAAAATAGATATAGGTTTCGGTTAATATGGGAGTACAGCAAAGCCCTATTCCTTTCTTAATTGCTAAAGTAGTTCCTTTGTTGCTTGGTCTTCTGAGGAGTTGTCAAGTGAAAATGAAAGTACAAACCCTTTCGTTTTTACTAGCAGAGAGCAGTACTTTCAGCATGAATAAAAGAAGTTAGGCATTTCAGTTAAAAGAAAGCTATAATGAAAACTTTATCCAGGGAAATAGTAGCAGCTATTCCAAATTAAGGAGAAGAGTTCTGAATTTGTTTGTGAGACTACGGATACATGAGGAGTATATGACTTGATGGCCCTAACTTTGTAAGCAAATCAGTCAACTAAAGGGGTGGGTTATAGCTGTTTAGGAATTCTGACAATCCTGATTTTGGCGGAAGAATAGGTCAATATTGATAGAATTTTTCATTAGAGGATTCTGATTACACTTAGCTCGGTTTACAAAAAACCGATTTAATTATCTATTTTGAAAGGCAAGCTTTTATTTAAGTGCTCGGTAGTATGCTCTTAGACACTTTCAGGCGAAGGACTTTTTACTGCAGCTTTTGCCGAGGGCTCTAATAAAAGATTCTAGTCGAAAAAGACTAACTTAGCATTATGTTCGAGGGTAATGTTAAGAATTTTCTTTACTATTTTACCCTACTTTCTGTTCAGTTATTTTTAATTGTATCGTGGATACTCATATTCAAACGAGGTCTTTTAAAGTATTTGAATTCAACACTAAAGAGGGGTAAAAGTCTCCCTCTTTGAAATAAGGTCATTTTGTTTTTATATTATCTGTATAATACTAAACCAAGCCCGATCGATATAGTATGAATAGGTAAATAAGGGCAGGCATATCTCAGGAAGTACAGATTATATAATATTTAAACCAAGAGGGTTACATTACATCTAGTTTATATCTAAATACCTTTATTTGTTAATTTATTTCTCAACGGACATCCTTTTTTTAGTTTAGAAAGGTAGCTCAGTGGGCTTGAACCCATGGGATTTCTACTAGGATTACTTTGCTCTACCAACTAAGCTATCTAAGCTTTTATTCAGACTTCTAATAACTAAAATTCAGTATCAAAGTACAATCAAAAAAATATTTTATCTGTAAAGCAGTATGAAGCGGAAGTATTCAAGCTAAAATAAAAAAAGCGGGTTAATTTATATTAAATTGTTGTGAATTATTTCTAACAACTGTTGCTTTGATCTGCCCTCCCGGTGTTCTTCTTTTTGAGGGTTAAAAAAAAAAAGAGGGGTTACTTGGTTGTTTTCTTTTATAACAATAAAATGAATTTTGTTCGTATAGAACACTCGTCTTAGAGGAGTGGAACAGATGGAATGCATTAATAAGACAGGAAAAAGCTTATTATTGAAACAGACTACTTCTAAACACCTATTTATTATAAAGATTCTCCAATTTCCAAAGCACAATAGGACTCCCTCTTATTGAGAATTAGAGGACTCGAACTTATTTTTGTCATTGCCTTATCATCAAAATTCAATTTTTATATTATATTTGATTTATTCGTCCAAGAATGCAAGTAAAGGATATACTTGACACCCTTTTCCGGATTATTTAGTAGCGGAATCCCGGTATTTCCCCTTTTTTGGACTTGCTAAGGGGAGGCTCTTTAAGGAACTATAGAAGTCTCAAGTATCCTATAATTTAATTTGAAAGCAAAATAAGATAGTTGATAGAACAACAAACTTTATACAAAGCAATCATAGGTTCAATTCATGATATAGTAATCATTTAAGTGTAGAGCTTTGGAAGACTTAAGTCCTAATCTTCGAACACGGATCTAAAAACCCTAAACTAAAGTTAAAATTTCTATTTGATCGGATCAAGGGAATAACATAAGTATAGAATTTGTTCGATATATTATAAATTTCATACGCTTATACTTTAGATTATTCCAGGTATGGGGGATCGTTGCCTTTACCTTTCCTTTAGCTTGACCAAATCCTAATCCTTTAACTGATTCTTTCCGATTTGGTTTACATTGACTGGATCCTTGACTATAAGTGTTATTAGGAATGGAAGAGCTCTGAACTATGTGAGGAGGCAAGGTTTATCTTGTTTGAAGGAACTGAAAAGGAGTCTATGGCTCCGAATAAAATGAGGAGGATTGCTTTAGCTTGGTTTGGATTACTGAGTGCATTTCCGATCGGGCTTGTTGGATTGGTTATGTATCAGTCAGCTTGCCTGGACTTGATTATGGATTGGATTGCTTAAGGATGGATTGCTCTTATGGGGTCTACCTTCTCACTCGGCGGGCTGTCCTATATACATTTGTTTGATTTTAGTTTCTCTTTTATCCTATATAGTAAAGAGTAAAGGTCAGAGATTTATTTTCTATCTTCTATTTTCTGTTGTATGGTGCTTTCTTGTTTTTCTTTGCTCTTTGTCTTCTAAGTTCGAGCTGTTTTCTTTCTTTTTCTTTACTCATACTCACTTGTTTTCTTGCTTCTCTCCTTATTGGTCTTCTTCTTTTCTCCTTCTTTTCTTTTAACGATAAGAACAAGGAACAAGAGGAATGATCCTAAACAACTAACACAGAACAGCAATAATACAAAAAAAAAAGAAAGGGGTGTTCTTTAACTAAGAGCTCTATCTTTCTAGGAAAAGGACTTCTATTCTATAACTTATATATAAAGGGCATTAAGGAAAGACTATTAACTAATAAGCTTTCTTTCTTTCTTGTTAAACAACTACAGGAATTGTCCCTTTAGTTAAAGAATCTAGGGTAAGTTAGTAACGGTCTTCTGTTTCTAGTCGGTAAGGTAAGTAAGCTTCAGAGTATCCCGTTTAAGATAGGGAGTCTCTTAACTAGTACTAAAGGAAGGTAGGCATCTAGAACAGGTAACTTATTTGTGAGATCTGTATTAGGAAGTTCTGGAAAGGTTAGGAGTTTATCTCATTAGCTACAAGGAAGATGAGTGTCTCTCAGCTTGTAAACAAGACATAGCTCTAACAACGTAGATCCCGAATACATACAGGCATGTAAATAATTCATTCATCGTACTAAGCAAGAAAAACAAAGGATTAGGAAAGGATAAACGGACCCAGGTTCTCGGTTGGATTGTATTATTCAGTACATTTCCTTGATTGGTTGTCTTGTCCAAAGTGAGGATTGGATTAGATTGGACTAGATTGGGAGTTAAGGATTGGTTGGAGTGGAGTACAATACAGAGGCGACAAGGTCGGAGTCATTTCAGTTTCCTATAATTCCGGAGTTAGTCAAAGTGTTTTGTTGTAGTGAGTAAATCAAGGTAAGAAAGTACAATCAAGGCAGGTCCGGTTCGTAGGAAAGTTATGAAGGTTAAGAAAGGTTTAGTTATAGCTCTTAAGACAGCTACAAAGAGTGCAGGTATAATAGCACTCATAAGTTAAGTAAGTAAGAGTATGGCCCTTAAGAAAAGTATACAGAATAAGATAGGTATGATACAGAATAATGGGATAAGAGTTCTACTTTCCCTTTTCCAGTTTAGAAAGATAATTAAGAAAATGGGGTATGAATAAGATACAGAAACAAGGTTACAGAAGAGTGAGAAAGCAGTGGTATATGGTATTAATGTACTAATTCATGTACTATAAGAGTCAGACGGCAACTAAGCAGGTATATTTATAAAGAAGACTAGGTTTTTGCGACCTGGAAGTCTTAATTTCATAAACTAAAGGAAGGAGTTTAGTGCACTTTGATTGTTTTTACAATATAGCAGACAGAAAAGCTCTAATTCTTGACAGCCCTTGCCTTAAGAAAACGGGTTTGATTCATTTTCCAATTATACGTCTCCTCAATTTGATAGAAAATTCGGCCAGCTCTACTAAGAAATTAGGTCTTATTATTTTACCGTAGTTGAAAGATGAACAAAGATTTGAGTGCATTTCCCTTGGAGAGTAGTCAATTTCAGGGCAGTTTTCTGAGAAGAATTCTATTTTATATACCGGTAAAAGTTCTCAACCTGTTTTTCATTGTAGAGTAGAAGCGGGATCCCTTTTTCGAAAAGTTTAGTCCGCTATATAGCAAAAACAATAAACCTACTTTTCTTTATAGGATCGTTTCCAATTCCGGCAAAAAGTAGGAGCCGTATATATGCAAAAACAATAAAACTGCGTTGGTTAACTTATTCTTTTCTTTCCTTGTGGGTATGCCCTTAATTAACTTATTGTCAAGGTCAAATTAAATGGAAAGGCTTGCTTTGGCGGAGTCTCTAATCAGAGAAGTTTAAAGCAGCTAAGAAGCTCTCAAGGGAAGAAAGAATTTTGGAACAAAGTGAGGGAAGATTTATCTTGCTCATTTTAATGACCTAGATAGAAATAGATTTCGCCCATCCTTTGCAATGAAGGATATGGTAGTGAAGCGAGCAGTTAGGTTCTTTAAAGTCTTAGTCTTGTTTCTGATTGGTAGAGCATTGGAAGATTAACTGAGCAGCCGTGGGTTCAAATGTGAATAATCTATATTGAGTGCCTTTCAGTTCTATGTCTATGGATCTATGTTCTTCTTTCTCTGTTGCTTTGGTTTTCTATTTTTGGTTTCTTTCATCCTCAACCGGGTTTCTTAGATTTCTGGATACTAAGTCAGATAGTCGAAGGGTTTTTTATGTTAAAGCTGTGAAGTCCGTCTTTTCCGATAATAAAGGCAAGTTGTTGAAGCAAGGTATTTTAGAATTGGGGGATATAATATAGATCTCTTCAATTTTAAGGTAAAAGCATGAAATGAACTTTTTTACTACAGGAATCGCTTTCAGTTTTAGAAAAAGTATGGCCGCTATACGTGTAAAACCTCTAAAAAGTCTATCTTGTATATAGAATTGGTATGGTATCCAGTTCCCAAAAACGTAAGAATGTCCCTATACAGAAAAAGGGAGAAAATATACCAGGGGTCTCTCCTTCAAAGTACTCCTAGCCCAGAAATTTTAGAGAAAGTTAGAAAGGGAATTCAAATGGGTTAAGTGATTAGAAAGCGACGGTTATAGTATAGGCAGAGGGGTGTAGAAAGAGTCCTAAGGGAAAATGGGCACAGCTCGTACGTAAGAAAGTTTTTAGGGTTTAGCACAGGAGAAAGTACGGGCTAAGTAGTTCTTAAGATTGAGATAAAATAAAGGATCTTCAAGCCTGCAGGTAAGAAACAGAAACACGTGTGAAAAATCAGTAGAAAAAAGTAAGTCAAGTTAGTTGATAGGGTATTCAGATCAGAGGGATTTAGGAAATCTTGATGGTAACTAGGTCAAACGGAATCTTACGCTTACGAAGTATCTCTATAAACTAACGATAGAGACTCTTTTAGAAAGTTTAGCCTTGTTTTCTTTTCTTTCACCCCAAAAGGTTTTCTGAGCGGGATTTTTTGAGGAGTCTTTTTATGTAAACCCTTATCTACCTAAAAATGTGCTCATACCATTGTGATTTCGAATTTTAGACTTAGCTTTTAGCTTAATCCGATTAAATTTAAGATATACTCCTTGCGTGATAGTCGGAGGGATTCGTTATGGTTTTGTTTAAGTTGAGTACAATGAGTTTAGTATGGGAGACTTTTCTTTCTAATATTTCTAAATCACTAAGGGAATTCCACTAACTCACTAACAAAAGGGGGTTGTTATTATTCTTTCTTTATAGTAGTGAATTTGTTAATAGGAATCACTTAAGATAAGACTCTTTCAATCAGCCTTCACATTTCCAAGATAAAGAGAATGAAAAGAAAGAGTAGTCACTGAGTTGAGTTTATAGGAATCCCTATGAAGTCTATGAGAAGTATATCAATTGGTTGAAATGAGTTGTAAAATACTTAGTTTAAACGGGTTTCTTTTCCTTAAATTCGTTATTTCTAAAACAGAATCCTAAAAGCAGGACATATGAAAGAAAGCAAATCCCATTTCTTGTTCAGAAGTTTGATCTTATAATCTAGCGAATGCCAAAGGAATCTCTACCCCTTTAATTTAAGCTCGCAACTATCTAATCTATTAAGAAACTTAAGGCTTTTAGCTTCACTTGCAGGAACTTTATATCCAAACAGGATGCAAATTATCCCCTATTTATATTCACTCTAAATTCTATAACAAAGGAAGCCTAAATCTTAACTCAGCAGTTGGTTCCGCACGCAAGAAGGGACTTCATCTCTTCAGGCAACTACTCTATTGCAAGGGGGTCCCTTCTAAGTCTAAGTCAGTAAAAGACTTTTAAAGTACAACAAGATAAGTGGCTGCAAAAACTTTATAACTCGCTTTGATCCATACAGTTCGGATTCCTTTTTTTGAGGTTAATCCAAAGGAGCATGCTTTACACGGGTTACTAAACCCATTCACAAGATAGTTAGTCCCTCACCGGGTATAGGTTCTTGAAATTAAGTTTTAGTTTGGAATGTTAAAGAATAGTAAAAAAAATTTCACAGAAGTTCTATCAACTGAGTAAGGAGAAATCAGAATTAGAGGTATTGTACAGAGAAGTATGGCAGCTTTATTATCCTACTAAAATTCCAGGAACACGTAGCCTTTCTCAGTGACATTATATCTATAAAAAGCAGGGGTAGGCCTTTCCCTTATTCTGTAGTTTATACGAGTCAGATTGTTTTTTATCAGAGATACTATAAGTAAGAATCTTTTTTTATACTGCTAAGCCTAATATAATATACATCTTACTTTTTTAGTAATAAAATGATATATATAAGGAAATAATAGTTTATTTCATAGTTTCTTCTTTATATAATTTTCAATGGGGGCATTCCGTACCCAAGTCCTAGTTACTAGATTACACTGTCTTATTTTTTTTAATTAAACTAAATTACCCATAACAAAGTTTTTTTCGTTATAGAATAGAGTTGAAGCCTGTTTTTCCGGTAGTAAGGGACCTAGAACTTACAAAAAAAGTGTTTAAATTGGAGTGAAAGTTTTTTCTTTTAGATTTTAGAGTTTTGGGTCTCTTTTTTTGTGTGCTTTATAATGTAAGCTTTACTCTACTTTAATAAATAGTCTACGGCATTAACCTCCTAAAAGGGGCTTTTACTCGGTTTTATGGACATATTTATTATCTCCCAAAGTATATCATTAGCCGATAAGCTACACAGAGCTAGAGGCGTGTACTTTATATATAAGAAAGAGTCCCTTTAGTTATTGTGAGTGCTTTCCAGTATCTCTAGCAAAAGTAAGTACTCTATAAACCTGTAAGTAAGTTCTTTAACCGGGAGCTGCTCTATATTTTCTGGTCTGTAAAGATAATTCAGTCACTAGTAGATATAAGAATTCCTGGACAAGGCCAGGGCTCTCTAATTATCAGGACTCAAAGAGCTTCTTAATGAAGTGAGGGATTTCAAAAAATATAAGAAATCCTATGTTTTTTTCTGAGTCAGAGAGGTACACACCCTGAAGCTTAGAGGATAGACTAATAGTTTACCGCATAGTGATAAGTACTCTGGAATGCTAAGATATTTGATAGGAAATCTTTCCTTTGTGGGGAGCTTCTACTTTAATTTATTTAAAGCCAGGAATTGACTATCCTGTTTTTCTTGAGAGTTTAAGTTTAATAGGAGTTTGCTTATTTCCAGGTTTCTGATTCTAGTTCCAGTTAATAAATGCTAGGGATAAAAGAAGCTAAAGTAAAGAATTTCCTGTAAAGAAGTAAGTGAGAATCTGTTTTCTGGTGGTTGTTATAATGTAAGTATGTACTATACTGATACTACCACTTGGGGGGGGGGGGATCCTGGAACCTACATGCGGATACTCATGATTTTCGATCAGGGGCTCCCTTTATTATTTATTATAGTAGGAGCACTCCCGCGAGGAGGTATGTATACCCAGTTCATTTTCATTAGGTAAAGAAAGTCGGGGCATTATACCTGCTAGTATAAGAGAACTCGAACCTAAATCAATTCTTGCACAACTTTCTTTTGTAGAAGTAGATATAGACAAGGCCCATAATAAAAGGGCCCAAACTAAGGCTATTTATTAAATTAAGTAGGTGAAAAATCCATCCATAAGGGTATTCCTTAATCTAAAATCTTAAAAGTTTCTCGATAAATAAGTAAACCTACTTAGGAATTGTAGCTACAGGAAGTCAAGCTGTTGCTAAAGGTTCACTGATTCCGAGTTTTGTATTGCAAGAGATTCTAATGGTGGCAGGCATTCTAAGACAGAAAAAAAAAGTAAAGCAAGGATGATTTAAATTGGAACTCTCAATCTGAAATGAAACCGATGACATACTTGTGAATTAACTTGTTTGTGTGTTAAGTTAAACGGATAAAGAATTTAAAAAGAGGTATGAAATAGACTCTTTAATCCACCTACTAAATAGGCTTCGGGGAGTCTCTATTAAATAAAAGGAGGGTCAGAAAGTTTATTATCTAAGCGATTCTAATTACTAGAAATTCTTCGATCAAAAGGGTTTAAAGGGTATGTTTCAATTACAATGTTTTAAAAAAGGAAAGGACTTAGGCACTAGTCTAAATCTAACACTTACGGATTTGAACCTATGCCTTTCAAATGAGCTGCGACTTACCGTATGTTCAGTCAACTTCAACTAAAAAGAAGAACTTCTTATAGATCTTATATATGTATATGATTGCACTTACTCATTTCCTATATTAAAGTAACGACTAATTAATTCTCTATTAATATAAGTGTATAAGTGATTTTGCCTTTCTTTTTAGGTCCGGAATTATAGTATCTGGTTTTACGGGTTTGCTTAATCAAAGCAGGTACAAACAAATAAGTAGATCTGAGCCTTTTCCTTAGACCCGCTTTTGTTATTATACAGGAATTTCCTTAAGTCAAGTCTATTATAGGGACGCTGTTCTTACGGAGTATAAAGTATAGGCTCCTATCACTTATTGTTTTCGGCAACTGCCTGAGTCTTTGGGGGACTCACGAGTTATGACTTTTACTTCTATTTTCTTATCTAAGATACGGGTTAACTCCTTGTGTCTGGAATCCATAGAGTAGCATAGCAATACAAAGTGAATCTATAAGTTCTTTACCGTCTATCCCAATCGGATGATAGTTAGCATCCCAAGAATGAGTAGGAATAGGAATAGAGTTCACCGTCGACAGCTTAGGAATACTCCTTCTTTGCCATGCCAATAGCCAGTTGAAAGAGCAAGACCTGCTTACAAGCTCAACCTAGACTAGATAAGAATCTTTTCTTTTTAGACTTACCAGATACGGAAGGATAAACCCGGGTCTGATAGTCCCTTGTAGAGGTGCTACTTCATACAAACAAAATTTGAAGAAAAGCGATCGGTACTGGTAAGAAAGATTTAAAAGACATTCTAGGGATACACAATAAAATTTTGACTTAGCAGTATCAGGATCTAGTCCAACCGGGTACAGAGGACTCGTTATATTAGCTACAAAATAAATAGATACTTATCTTAAGTATAAATAATAAATAAGCTTTGCCTAGCAAATAGCCCGGTATTTGGGGCCCTGTATGCGTATGCTGTTTTCTTTCGACCAAGTAAAAGCAAAAGTACTTTTCAATTCTTATGATCAGTAATTTCTATTGCAATTTAAACTTAACGAGGCTGGGGGAAGCATTAACAATTGTACCTATTAGCTTTTACTTTTTAACCTTCACCTAGGAATTTCACGCAAAAGCCTACTCTTTAGTTTTAGTGAAAAAAAGTCAGGAAACTCGAGTAATATTACTTGTCTAGGTTTAATAAGGTATAGTTATATTCTATTATCTATGCTCGGAATAGCTTTTATTCTACTAGGAAAGAGTGTTGATAACAAGGAATTGAAGCTACTCTCTTCTCTAGGGCTAAGCTAGAAATCCGGTATCCTGTTAGGTGTTTTTGAAATGCTGAAATTGCTTAGATAGGTATTATTCTGTCTCTATATTATTACTGTTTAAGACCAGGGGCTCTACTGAACAAAGAGGTTTTTATAGATTCACAAGTATAAGTATACCAAGGGGGTCGAATCTAAACAATGAATATAGTATAGCATTCTTGAGTTGTAAGAACTAATGAATGGATCTACACCTTTTGAAGATAATGCTAAGAGTCCAATGTATAAACTACAACGAAACTTAAATCAATTCTATACTTTATAAAAATTTATATTCACTTTAGTTACTGTCCTATATAAAATTCTTGATCTTAAACAAAAAAAAACTATAAAAAAAGCAGTCCGAAACGCGAGTTTTTTCCTTATCATATAGCCTTACAATATAAGAATTCATTGTCCTTTTAAATTGAAAGGGTTCCTTTTCTTATGGGTTATTGGATAAGGAGTGTCTTCCTTACTTAGTAGGGGGTAACGAATTAAGTCAATTCTACACTTAATAGGGCTTCAAATAATAAACGTTCATAACATAAATAACAAGGAAAATCAAGGAAGCGCTTCTCGGATTTACTCCTATACTTCTAAGGTACTTCCCTCGTCAATGATAAGCTGCAGAACCCAAGAGAAATATACCTTAATAAAAGAACTAAAGAGATCCCGTACATATATTAACCTGAAGGCATTAACATCTCCTCTTTCTATCAGGTAGCCCTTCTTAATATCGAACTTCTGAACAAGGGAAAGGTTAAAAAAAGGGGGTTAGTTGCTTTCTTCATGCCATGCTTTTAGAATCTCGGTAAATAAAAATAGAAATAAATAGGTAACCATCTCAACTAAAGAACTCATACGGGTACCTAATGCTCCTTAGGTCGAAACTGATGCTGCTTGAAATCCGGTAACTCTTATGGTTGTATTGCTGAGAGTTTGAACTGATTCCTAAAGTTTCTGAAAAATAAGTCCGTTAAATAATGCAACTTTCGGTATAAAGGAAATATTTGTTTCACATAATCTCTTATATTAAGCTTGTCGATTTTTTCTTGTTTAAAAATAACCAGAATTTTGGTAGTTGAAAATGCTTCGAATTTGAGTACAAGGAACACCTGAACCTAAAAGCTCTGTGCAATAGCTCTCTTCTGGCTTGCTTAGCTCGTCCAACTGAGACATCCTAACTACCCTTACGCCCTCGTTAAATATCAAATACCTAAGGTGAAATGGGATGTTAATACCAGTCAAATACAAAGTAGGGATATAGCTCTGGAAAACCATCAAGGATTTATCCATTAAACGCATGAAACTGGTGTTGGATATACGGGTCAAAATCAAAATTGACCTTAAATCCTCCCTTAACGGAATAAATAAAACGCAATTTAGAGGTCATACAATTGATTTTATATAAAGGAAAACTTAGATTCATTGCTAATGTCTAATACAGGGAACCTAATCCTTCTCAAATACTGAGGAGAATTAGTTACTAAGCTAATTGACTAGTAAGACCGGCTTGTTTGGTAATATTCCTAATAGATATATAAGCTAATACATGGGAAATCCCTAATTACTAAACCCACTAGCTAATGCAAGGACCTAATCCACAAGCTGACAGAGATGGAAATTCACTTACTGGAGAACCTCTTGCTGGAGGGAAAGCTTTGCTAACAAACTAGGGAAATTACTAGCTTGAGAATAGCTGACAAAGAAAGAAATTCCGGAAATCCCGAGATTTCTCTACTTTATTTACGGGCATAGCCAGCCTGTACAGCGTACGCAGGGATCTCCTGTTATTGAGGAGGGCTACTTTCTAAAATAAAAATAAAAAAAAAAGCATAAAGTTAAATAATCAGTACTAAAACGGTTTTGAAAAAAGTAGTCCGCTATACTGTAAAATCAATAAACCCGAATTTAGCTAAGGGAATTCTGGTTTAGGTATTCAGAGAGTTCCTTTCCTTTAGTTGAAAGTGCAACCAAGCTAGAGATGGTTATTGTATCGCGCGTGGTTAACTATTAAAAGGAGAGGCTACAATCTTTTGCCTAGACGGATTCACTTTGTGAGAATGGATTCTCTCGACATGAGATGGGTACTCTAAAACAAAAGTAATACATGTTACAAGGAATACTTGCACAAGTCAATTTAGGCGGAAGGCTTGCTCTAGTCATCAGTTTTAACCTTTTACTACGAAGTCATTTTTAGGGAACTTCAATTTTATATCTCAGTTCAGCACAGCAAACCCTTTTGGCAGCGAGGAGTCTACTACACCCTATAAAAGAGCTAAATAACTTTAACAAAGGTTAACCGAGTAAAAGCATTTATATAGCAAGTTTGACAAGCAATTCTTTACTACAGAAATAAAAGGACTTGTTGTAAGAAAAGATTCGCTTTTGTCAGAGAGTAGGAAGGTCTGAACAAATTCGTCCAAATCAAGGGGTATCCCAGAGTTACCAGGAATTGGTTAACGGGGGCCTCGTATCATTTTTTTTATATATTGTTAGTACCTAAGCTTTCGTACTTTTTATAAGACTTTCAATGAGTAAACGTTTACTTAAAATAGAATTGATAGACTCATTTCAGTTTTATAGGAGCATCCCATCCTTGTTTATTTCAGTATTTTGCTTTAGATTCAATCCATGTTAGAACATCCTACCAAGTTACACAATTTCATTGGTTCAACTCTGTTGCAATCTTAGATTCTCCCCTATCTAATTCTAGCACTTTTGCAAAGTTTGGTACCTATAAAACGGATAGAGTAGTCTCATTTAGGGGTGAAACAACTCGAGGATCCCGCTAATGAAATGAGGAAGCGCTCTAAACTAGTAGGATTTCCTACTCGGTTTTTACTTGCTTGTTTGAGGCTTCGGGATGTGTCAAAAAAACTTTAAAACAGAGTCTCTTAGCTTAGGATGGTGAGTATCCTTTGAGCGTAATTAGAGTTTAGTTAACACCTAACCTAACCTGGGGCCCTGGGAAATACAAACGTCTACAAACAATTTGAATTTCCTTATATTTTCAAAGTTGCGTAAGGCTATAATAAATATGCTTCTATTTGTACAAAACTTGCTGTAACTCAAAAGTAGTTGTTATTGAGTTCCCGTACTCGTTGCAGCTGCTGTTAAACTGCTTTTTTCCAAAGAACTTTAGGAATAGAGCATTACAGGGTCTTAATGGCAAACCTAATGTACGAGAGGATGGGGTAGCCTATTGAGATAAGATAGACTCAACAACAGCTTATATATAACCAGATAGGATATGCTGATTAAACTATGAAAGATGCTTGTTACGCCGTGTAAAAAGAGTCAATAACTCTAAATAGGAAGCCATCCTAAACTATTGGAAAATAGGAAATACTCTCAACAGTCGAAAGAAATAGAATCATCTGTCTAAACTCCTAAAACAGCAAGGCTTGCTTTCACTTCCTATTTAGCTGCAATCCCATTATCTTAAACACCTTTATCAGATCGGAATCGGATAAGTTAAAGTACTCTCCTAAGGTAAGGATCGAAGAATCTCCTTATGCTTAGCAATCCGGGATCCTGCCTTTAGCTCCACCGTTAATACTGTACAAATAGTACTACCCAAGTCAATGACTTCAGTACTCATTAAACAACTTAACTTCATCGGAAAAGATCCCTCTTTGGAGACTTCCCTAGCTTCTTACACTAGTGAGTTAGACTAGAGTTACTTGCTTAGACTAAAATATGTTATTCCTTTACAACAATTATTCGGAAACTCTCTAGCATCAAGGTCCTCCTACAACAACCTTTGAAATCCAAGAATACACTAGCTTTGCACTTGCCTTCTTTCATTAACAACGGAATCCATTAAGACTTAGGATTAACCTAATACATCGGAATCAACATCTCTAAGGTAAGTATAAGAACTTCGTAAGCTAGAACTAAACTATCTTCTATAAAAGACTAGGAAGATACTCTCACAAAGCGGATTTCCCAAGAGCTACCAAGAGAATAGAACTAATACAATTAGATAGGTATAAGGCTCTCCCAGAAAGGTATATTCTTCAAGAACTTCGTATCTAGCTTACAAAAAAAAACTCTCGCTTTACCCGTATAAACAAGTAAACTTACCTTCTTAAACACTGAGAGTTATCCCAGCTATAAGATAATGGAAGAGATCATTAGACTTGAAAGTGAGTCTAAGCTTAAGCTGTATCAACATAAACTCAAAAACTAACGGATTCTATATTTGCTTGGCTATCTATCTCAAAACTCAAAGCTACAAAGAATTATTGCGTAGAGTGTGTTCCTGTAAAAGCTTAGAATCAACTCTCAACAACAACTAAGAACTGCTCTTCCCTATTAGTACAACTAGAACAAAGAAAAGTGCTTGCTACAGCTTGCTTTACCTCATGCGATAGTAAAATAGAATACCCTTACCTTTAAACTACTAAACAGGGAACTTATTTAAGCTTTTCTAATCTTCCTTAGCAACATCACAGCTTTCCTGAGATATAATAAATATCTTGGTCCCATTAAGATGAGGATTTCTAGTTAGGAAATCTACTCAATAGTCAATACAACATAGCTACAATTATCCGGAAATGTTGAATACTGAAGTAAAACCAATACTGTGAATTTTATAAGAGGGAAATAAATGCAACTCTATAAAGTTCCTTACCGAGTCAAATTAAGAAAAACGAATTCAATATATTGTAAAAAATTCAGTACCAAAGTAAAGTATCCAAAAAAACCTTCCCTTACCACTAACGCGTACCCTTTTTTTAAGAGAATGCCCCGACTATTCCGTAAACACTGATTTTTCTAGAATATTATAGAGTTTTATAACATCAAAATCCTTTTTTTAATAGAGCATACTTTTAAAAGTCTAGCAAGAAAATTAAGAGCCTGTAAATTTAGTACGTATTGGATACAAGCACTCAGACCCTTCTGGTTTCAAAAGACCCTTGTGTCTTAAGTATGTAAGAGATTCCATTCCATTATAGTTTATATATCCTGCAGAAAAGGACCCTTCCTTATTTTTTTGTTTAAGCTTGGTGTAACTGCTTTAGCTGTATGTAGGCCATCGCTGAAACGAGTAAGTAAGATAGCTGAGTCTAACAGATAAGTTTAGCAAAATGCCTTAGTTGTATTCATTTATGCCCTTACTATGCCTATATACTGTATACAGGGATCTTTAAAGACTTGTGTAAACTCAAGTTCCCCTATGCTAAGCAAGCTTTTTTCCGGAATAAAACCCTCGAAGTTCTCGTAAATCTATAAAAAAAATATGTTAAATCCCTAGATAAACTAAATCTTGGTTGGTGTGTAAGGTATTATGTTTTTGTGGTGTGTGTCCTGGTCCCAAAACGGGGTTTATCTGACGGAGGCTTCCTTGTCTTGTTGATTTACTTTTCGTCTTTATTTGCATTTACCTTAGATATTGGACCCTTTTTCAGATATAAGCAGTAATAGTATACTATTTCTAAACAAAATAGGATTCCTTCGACAATAATTTCCAAACAAGTTCGGGGCTTTTTTTTTCAAGCATTAGCTTAAATAAAGAGAAGAGTAATCAAGCAATGCTGAAGAGTTCACAAAGAAGAGCTCTTTCTGTATAGCCCTTAGGGACGCTCCTCATCGGGTATAGTAACTTCTAAAGAAAGACTATACTAACCGATTTTGCTTTACGGAAAATAGGCTGGCGTAAGAAACAAGCTATGCTATGATACAGGTCAAGGTATCCAGAAAAGGTATAGAGTGTAAGCTGCAGAGGGTTATAAGAAATAGATTATGAGAGTGCATTTTCTTGGCTACAGAAGACTGTGAAGTCTGGCAAGAGAGTTATTATAGCCCTGCATGCATAAGAAGGGTATGCAAGAGGAAAGGTTTAGTTATTCTGAAGAGTAAGGGTTTCCTTTTGAATATGGACCTACCTACAATAGGGGATAAAGCATATAAATGCTAGTTAGATTTATTATACAAAACAAATTTTGAGTCACAAAGCCCCCTATGCGAAATCCGGTTGAATTCTATTTGCAGCAAAGAGTATAAGTCTGTAAAACTGAGGGCTGTTAAAGTGCCCTTTTGAATTAAAATTTGGTGGAATTCCTGTATAAATTTTTTTCCTTTGTTTTACGAGAGTACTATAGCAACTTCTGCAGGCAATCCTCAAAAAAGCATTAATGAATTTCATTTTTTGAATCTAAGGGCTTTTGTAGAAGATTTAAAGGTTCGCTTATAGGAAAAAATCTCCTGTTCGAGGTTTTTCTTCTAAGGTTAGAAGGGGGTTTCTACTTTATAATAGAGTGAAGTTCTACATAGGGTACCCTAATAATACTACTAAGAGCTCACCAAAGTTGTATTGTGTATTTCAAAGGTTTTATAGTAGGATATAGAGGAATACTTTTTTGGGTCTGCTTTATTTTGAAAGCTTAAGTTTCGTAAATAGTCAGAAGTTCCGGGTCTGTTAATGAGTCATTTTCGGGCTTAGGATTAACTAACGAAAAGTATTACTACTGCGAATTGCTTATAGCAGAATACAAGTTGAATATCCTTACTGCTATATTAGAACTGTCTAGTGACATCCTAAAATATAGACCTCTCCGAGCGAAAAGCACAAATACTTAATTAAAGCCCGGTTAATTCTTTTAATATATATACAAAAGAGTTTTCGAATTCGTTTCTTGACGGAATAAATTCAAAAAAGGATATTACCTAAAACTTTACATTTAGGTTAGGTTTCGGTAATCAAAGGGGACTGCTTTCATTTCGTCTAGGATAAGGAGTCTATTTTCACCTCGTGCAGTCCCTCTTTTTCATTTGCTTAAGAACCAAAGTCCCCTAATTAACCACCTCTCACAATCTAAAGCTAATTAAAGCATAACAAAAATACTGTTCCGCGCGCTCCAAATAAAAGTTCCTCTTTGCTGTATCCTCGGCTATATGTATATCTGAGATATGCTTTTACTAAATTAGTTTGAGTAAGCTATAATACAATACAAAGTGGAAGCATTGGGATAGGGACACTTGATTGATAGAAAAGAAGTAATTGTTGTTGAGGGGTGCCCTACATAAACTTATGTTACAGGATCCTATTACTTGTGTCTTGCTCCAATACAGATCCTCGTAAACAACTCTTGCTTAACTTTTTTTTTTATAATTGTGAATGTTTTGTATAGAATTAGGCTGGTTGATAGACCATAGGCCCTCGAATAACGTACAGAAGCAATCAGAAAGAAGTACGATCGATCAAAAAAAAAGACACTTAGCCCTTGTTGGGACGTTTAATACTCCCTTACTATCGTTCGTGAAGTAAACTCCAACATATAATGCTAAATACTCGTTATATAACTCCTTCGAATAACAACCTTATAAAGGAGCTAGCTTATATTACATTTTTTTGAAATTAAAAGGTGGAATATCAATATCTGCTTCTAGTTTATAGTCGTTAATGTAGAAACTGGAGTACTTAGAAGTTTTATGGATACGTTTATCGGATATTCTCCTATATTTCTTTTAGCATTACTATTACTATACCTACCGATTCATTAAGGTCCCACTAAAGTAGACAACAAATACCTAAACCTCTCACTTACTAAGGAGTTCCCTTTTACGGGGTTTTTGCTTGGTCTATTGCTTCGGTATAGATATCAAAGACATAAGCTTGCCTCATTTCAAGACATTCATTTAATAACCTTTTGGAAGGGTCCCTTTTTGCTTTAGCTCTTGTTTCTTGTCAGGCTGCAAAAAATCTACAGTCATAGTTAAGTGAGTTTAATTCAATATACCCAGAAGTGAATTAATTATTAAAAAAAACTTGTTGTATGGCTTTTTTTTGGTGTGCTATAACGACATCCCGAGGCCCCGTAGTTTTTTATCTTTTAAATTTTCATACGTTTTTTAACTACATTTATGTTATCTCCTTTTCACATTAATACGCCTCTTTATTAGGTTCCTGTGTCAGGTCAGGTAATGCCCACAGTTTACTCTAGTCCTAAAGAAATTATACCTATTTCGGAGTATCATTTTTTTCATTAAGGAAGGCTACCCTTTCAAATTTCTATCATTAGTCAAGTATTTCAATCAGATCTAAATTATTTAGAAAAGCCTTTACTTCGCAAGCTTCTTTCTAAGAGTTTCTTCAAGACTTTAGCAGCTAAAAAAGTTTAATAAGTCAATTCAATAAGAATAAGATAGAATGTTTTACAAAAGGTTTTTTCTCTAGTTTTTACACCAGGATCCCTTAATGCCCACTCTGCGCTCCGTGAAAAACTCTAACTTAGGGCAAGGCTCAAATCTGGGAAATCCCAACAGTAGGCTTTTTTCGAATCGTGAAATCACTTAACATAGAAAGACTTTCATTTTACAAATTATAGGATTGCCGGGTAAGCAATGCACAGACTCCAACCAACTACAATAGCAAGATAAATAAATCTACTTGCCTTTTCTTTACTTTTATTTATTCAATTTCTTTATTAGCTTTACTAGAAAAATGGTGAACCCTTAGCTCTAGAGTTCTAGATGGAAAACTGCTTTAGCTTAAGTTCTTTGAATTGCCTTTAACAGGAACGGGAATACGAAAGCACATGTTTCATTTTTTTTCACTCCTGAATTCCCTTAGCATAAAGCACAAGATTCTAAATCCAAATATGCCAACACAACAATAGACAAGCCATTGCCTTTAGTTATAAATAGTTACAAACCCCTCTAAGCTATAATATAATAAAGAATAGATGACTGCTATACTACTAAACGAATAGGTAAGACTACTGGCTACCAAGCATGTAAGAAGGATCTATAGAGTAGTGTATAATCCATGTAGAAAATTCCTAGATGTGTAGCGGACAAGGGCAATTTTCTATTAAGTTCCCTACGAGACGACGCAATGTACTCTTCCCCGGACTGTACTGTACTATAGAAGCTAAAAGTCATCTAAATTCTTTCTTTGTACTCAAGGGATAAAGCACAGCCCTCCCAATTTCAGTGTAGTTTGGGCCTCTATCTATTCTATAGGTATCCTTCTTTCTTTGTAAAAACTCATAGATTTACCGGCTATCGTAAGCATAAAAAAAACTCAAGAATACCTAGTTCTAGCAACCTTTACTTAAACCTTTTACTCTTTACCGGAAACTTATTGTTTTAGTTTAGGCAAAACACAACTAGCTAAAGTAAATAAAGACTAACAAATACGGATTGAGGATTAAACCAAATAACCCACGAGCTTACTATCTGCAATAGCTTTTATAGTGAGTTTAGATACTCAGTGGGGGCCCGGGGCTTATAGAATTAATATTTTACTAGCTAATCCTTATAAATTAAAGCTCTACCTTAGAGCAGGAACAGATTCTTATATAAAATTGCATTTATTCCGATTATTAAATAGGATAGGATAAGTTTTGAGACCTAGAGTCGAAAAAGACCTACTTTTTAGACTTTTGAGACACTTAGCTCTGGCCTAGACTGCCTAGGAATAATCAAGACCCATTAGTTAGAGACTCCGTTTCATTAAGCCCTTTCTTTCTATATTCTATTTATTCTCCGAGATTCTATAGTTTGTTTCTTTGACCTTTAGTTGCTTGTGATGTGCTACCTTAGATTTTAGGCAGAATACAGACAATACGTGAGTTCAAGTCCCATAAAACTTCTTATGAGCTATACCTATCTCGTACTTATTACCTGTCCAAACCGACAACCCTAGAAAAGAAAGGGACTTCCGATTTTTGCCTTTCAAAGCTTTATCTATTTATTGTAAATGTAATAAAAACGGATACTCGAAATCTCTATTATATTTCTTGCGTGCGGGTCCTAGAAGCTCTTAAACTACACCTTTTTGATTTGCATTTCCTAGAGCCTCCTTACTTATATCTTATAACAAAAGGTAACTTCTAAGGAAAAAGACCTAACTAAGAACAAGAAAAGAACCTCCCTACAGAGGAAACTAGATTCTCTACTTACTTACCCAAAAAACTCGAGGATTCCCGTAAAAGGTATTCGCTTAGGCTTCATAGCAGTACCCTGTTTCTTAGGAGAGATACCCATTCTGGGCTATACACCTTCCTTAGGGCTTTGGGTCTTCTTCTTGGTACTAGGATTGATTCTTCTGCAGTCTGTACTTGTAGCTAGTATTGTCTGATTCGTCCTTGTATTACTAGTACTCTTTTAGTTAAATGCGGAATAGAGAGTCTTACTTGTCTTATAAAGCCTTTATTATGGGCCTTGTTTATCATATTAAGGTTAACTTCGAGTGGTATTTTATTTAATATTCCTATATTAGTTAGTGTATTCTAGTTAGAGTATGTATTCTATAATAGTTGTATTACTCTGTATTACTTATTTTATTAGATAGATAGTGTTAGTAGTTACAATTGTTTTAAGTAAGGATAATACCTCCTGCCTTATTTTTTTTCTTATCATTAAAAGAGTAATTGGTATTAGATCTATTTTCATATTCTGTTTTTGGTACTTGTAATTCTGCAGGCATTTGTGAAAAAAGCGGATCCGGAAGATTCCACGAATTAGTATAATAGAGGACAAAGAACAACTTCTTCATAGGTATGGAATAGGTCTTCGAACTTCGAGGGAGTTAATGCACTATAAAAAAAAAAGACCCTAGCCAAGAAACCTACATGAAAACCAGACTTAACAGAGCTACAATTAAGTAAGACAAACAAAGTACAGAAAATACATTCGCATACTATACTTAGAGAGACTCCCTACGACTCTCTTTTAAAATTACCAGGAAAATACCTCTGTAAAAGACTAGAAAAACTAACAAGATAACACACAGCAGCTGGAAAGAAATAGGCTTCACTTGAAAATATTGAGGAGTGAAATAAATGAAGTAAGTACACGGGCAAGTACAAGATCCAAAAAGTCTAAATTTAGTGTTTTGAAGTCATTATAAGCCTTCTTTACTAGGTAGGGTACCGATTACAAGGTTACGTCTGCCTTTTTAGGACCGAATAATCTTTATGTAACACAAAAAATCTTAAATAGTTTTTTTTTGCCTCAGGTTTCTAGTTCATTTTATGCTCCTTAGTTCTACGATTTACTTTTTGTAACCGTAGATTAATACATAAAAGGCTTATAAGTGATTTTGAAAGAAGCTCTCTTTATTATACCAAGCACTGCAGAAAAAAGAATTCTACGGAAATCCTATGTCTAAGAAATTGGAGCAGGGGTATTAAAAACTAGTAACAAAGCGAGTAATTCTATAAAGATCTAGCCTTACTCTCAGGAAATAAAATAATCGGTAAGCATATTGGGAAATTTAAGTTTAGAGGAAACTAATTGTTTCATGACATTTTTCATTTTTATTATTACCCTCTTTCAAAAAAAAACTAGGTCTTCTTCGATTGCTGCAAAAGAGATCTAGATTTGTAAAAAAAAATGATACTTTGTTGGAAGCTTGTGTATGGCCCGGGACTGGGTTTATAAGATTGCTATTACTTTCTTGTTACTAGAACTATAAGGGGCCCCCCGGTTAGTAGGGAATCTTGATCGTATCTCTAAAAAAAATCTCTGTGTTGTACTTTGAGATGGCTTAGTTGTTGCAACTTATCGATTATACATACTCATTTTATATGCAAGTCAGATAGGTAGTGCTTACCATAAATTTCTAATTAAAAGCTATTTCTATGTCTCCGCGGCCCTATACAATATTACATTAAACAGGTATTCAGGCTGTAATTTAGTTAAGTAATTCTCGAGATTAGCTTTGTTATTCGAAGTAAGTCTTAAAGTTAGAGATATACATTGCATCTTTAGGCAATTTGGAATAGAGTTAAGATACAACAAAGTACGAAAATACGAGGAGTTTTCCTATTACCCGTTAGTCAAGGATTAGAAAGGTGTTCTTTTTGTAAGGGTTTAGGAGCGGATTAAGCTCAAGTGAAAGTCTTTTGCCGGGTATTTCAGCTTTAGTTCACAAGATTCCTGAATCTTAGGAGGTTCCTGTACCTGTAAGGGAACATTCCGATAAATGTCTTCTGTCTTCCAAGGAACAGATTTTCTATATTCTTAGAGATACCTTTGAGTTATAGGATTTTTTTCCTTTGAGATATATATATATAGGTTTTAGGAGAGATTATCTTTGTTGTAGCTAAGGATAGTGACCCTAAGAGACGTATAGTATTTTCCTCGTTGGAAGGGGGTCTTCCTTATAGAGTTTTAGATGAGTTATTTATACGTGATATAACCCAGCTATAGATTCTTTGTTTTTGTAGCCTTGGTTTTCTTATTTCCAAGTTTTCTTTTACTTGTCTTACTTGTTTTATTAACTGTAACTGTTGCTAGAGTCTTTGTCTTAATACCTATAGCTTTAACTTTCTAAGGAGTCTTAGCAGCAGGAGCTACCCCTGTTTTGGGATTCTTACTAGTATAATATCTGTCTTATTAGTATTATTAGGATACTTTTGATTCTTCTTATTAAGACTTTTAGAGTTTAGAGTATAGATATATAATAAGAGAGTAGACTTAAAGGATAGAGTGTATATGAGGATGTAATGTAAATAAGAGAATAGAGAGGCCTGAGGCTTTATTCTATTATTTTAGGAACTCAATTTCGTGGGTTAAGGAAGATTCACAGGTTATTTTGGAGGTCTGTTGTCAGGAACTCTATTGTTTTCTTTCTTTATATTTCAGGGAAGCTCTATTTTATTAAATGTATGTCATCGATCGTATACTACAACTCCACTTTTAGAATAGAAAGAAGTTTTTGTAGAATTTATAGTACAGGTCCAACACAAAATAATAAAACTTCTCCTTTATTTGAATAATCTTATATAGAGATTTGAACCTTTACCATCGGAAGTGGAGTATCCTTGTATTAACTGATTAGAAGACCCCAATCAAATCAAGTGTATCCGAATTAAGAAGAGTGGATATATAAAGGATAGAAGAAGTTTATAAGCTCTGTACTAAATTAGGCGAGTTCCTACTTTATTTAAACAAGGTTTAAGAGGTATCAAGGTTGACTCAGGATAGAACAAATTAAAGCCGTATAGTCCAGTCTATGTTTTTATAGAGATTAAACTAGTTAGAACTTAACAAAACCCCTTTTTTAAATATTTATGAAGCAGAGCACGGGTCAATTCGCGTAAACTTCGTTGAAGAACGTTTGATAAAGAAGTTTTATAGGCCTCAACATTTTATTAAGAGAAGGGTTCTATTTAATTGAAATCTGAAGGTCATACGTAAGATAAGTGCTGATAAAGTAATTCTGTTCGTCGAAGTAAGGGCTAACACTAACTAGGAGCTTTCCCTTTATTCTTTAAAAACAACTGGAGCAAAAGGAGTTTCCCTACTTATCTAAGTTTCAACATTTAGTACTTATTGAACATGAATGTGCGCTCCTGTAAGAAAGTCTAGTCGAGGATATTTCTATTTCACACAATATTTGGAATACTATAGATATACAGAATTCTTAAAAGACTGCATTAACTCAAGTAGTTATGAACGAACTTGTTATAGTATAGATAAGAACAAAAAAGAGCTCACATATAGGAAGTATTTTCCTGTTAAAATTCTTTTTGGAGATTAGTTCTAAGCGTAAAAAGCAAGTAAAGGATTTTGGCCTTTATCTAGGCGCGTCTCTAAGGGATTACATATATTCAAAATTAACAGAGGGTACTACAGGAACTCGCTTTGCGTACCGAAACAAGGCTTGTAAAAAAACCAGGGAACATATTCCATTCCCTGTTAGCTTATATAATATAAAGAAAAAAGAATAGCTCTAAACAAGGTAGGTTATAGAAGCCTTGTCGTTTTCTTGCCAAGTTGCTTAAGTGTATTTGAATTCATATATGACAAAAACAGGGGTTCGCCTTCAAGTGAGCCTCAAGACCCAAAACAAGTCAGAGATATATTAAGATGCCCTCTTGGCTTTTATATTGGGTAATAATGACTACGGAAGTCTTTAGTTTGAACAATTTCAAAGTAATAACCTACCTACAGAAACCAGGATCCGTGTTGTAATAAGAATAAGTTCATATGCTCTAATTTGAATTAATTCTTTATAGTTGAAGAGACCCTCTTCTCGAGAATAAAGAAACCTATTATCTAATATTATACCCAATAGAATAAAAATCCATTTATATTACTAATGTAGCTCGTGCTCTTTACGTAAAAAGGCACAGGGCTTGCGTACTAACGAGAGTTAACAGTCACTACTGCCCTTACCCTGGAAACTAGAAAATTCTGGATCTACTATATAAATAAAGTCAAAGAGATTATATATCTCTCAAATTCGTACAAAAGACTCAATATAGTTAGGACTTCGTAGTAGCAGCAGTAAATCCTGGTGGTTGAAAAAGTATAGTCTATAGTAGAGCTTTATAGTTTGTTAATTGAACCCATGCTTTCCCTCATAGAAGGGCCTCAAAACCATATTCCTAAAAAGCCCGCGCTATTCCTCCTATTTCATTTATAGGCAAGTTATTCACAAGAAATAAATTGTAAGGTAAGGTGGTCCTTATAGTGTTTATAAAAGGGGCCCGTGGTATATACCTTGTCAGAGTTCTGTGGGGCTCTAATTACCAGCAACTCCTTAGGGTCCTTTTCTTAATAAGTGTTATTCCTGAGTTTTCCTGTAACAAGGGATAATATAAGCCTCTTTAATTGTGTTTATAAATAAATAGAAAGGCCTACCCTGTACTTCGAACTAAATAAGAATAAGTAAAGGTATGGTATAGAAGTTTCCGCTAGGGTCCGTCTAGTTTTTTATTCTTATCCTAGTTTACTTAGCTGTTCAAATCCGGATTATATGTACGGAAGCTGTGTAGTTACAGGTAATAAATAGGGTGACTCTTTTCTCCTTTTCTCATAGAATAGTCTTTTGCAACTTCGAGGCTCTTAAGTTAATCAAGAGTAAGTAAAATGCTACGAGTTTTCGTAGTAAATCGAAAGAAACAAAGTTATTACTTAGAATACAAGGTTTTGGGTGTCCTGTTTTTTGTACATTTGAAGTCTTTAGAGCTATTATACATTAGCTACAGAGTACAGAATACAAGGAATACATGAGTTCCCTATACTAACTTCCAGAGAATCCTGGGAGTATACTCTTAAGGCTGCAATAAGGCATAGGTTCTAACCCCAAAATACTCTATAAGTAAGACTAATAAATCGATATACCTATCTCTCAAGAGAACCTCATTGACTTGCTACAAAATACCAAAAAATGAGGAATTCTCAAAAACCCTGAATACAAATAGTAGAACCAGACTTCTCAGTTCCCTTAATTAAGGTACGGCCTGTGGAGTATGGAGTATAATGCTGCTAGTGTATTCTTTAGTATGTTACTTACCTAAATAGTATAGTTAGTATTATTTAAGGAATTCCCTTCTTAGGAACTTTAACAAACTCCTGTCTTACTTGTATTTAGCTTAGTAATAGTGTCTTATAATATAAAGAGGATCCTTGGGAGATAATAAATACATCCACCATACCGCGTGTTGTGTAACGGAATAAGGTTAATCCCATATCGTATAATGATAGTTACAGACTTACACTAAATAAAAGACCAACAACTGAAACTGAAGCCTTTATTTCAATTCTTTAAAATGGCCTTGTTGTAACCCTCAATTTAATATGTTTTTATCATAATTCCCTAAATTCCTCATCCCAAACAGGCCCTGTAACTAAACAAAGAAAAGCCTTTTAATATCACTTAAAGACTCTCATTTTACTGTATTTACCAGGTCTAGCTCATAAAAAAGAAGAAGAGGAGTGCCGCAAATAAGACTAAGAAAGCTAAAAATATCTAAGGAAAGCTATCGAGACAAAGAAAAACCGGTTCTAAGAAAACAAATATTACTTGAGCTTCAAAACTAGATTCCTTAAAAGCGATTTACTAGAAACATTCTCATAATGACTCTCTCTTAAATAAACTTGCTCATAAATCTACAAATAAAGAAAGGACTCCTTACTTTAAACTACACAGCTACTTAAACTTCAGGAATAAAGAGTGCCTTTATAGAACTAGCTCAGAAAAGTACTTTACAAGAAGTTCTTTATCCTCCGTTTATCTCCGTAATGTGTTTACATATAACCCATAAATGTAGATTTACTATACTGAAATTATTAACCTCCTGACGTCGAATCCTTGCTTTAGATTCTCTTCTATTTGATCTGGGATACTATAAAGACTATAACAAGCATGAAGAATTCCCTCTTGTTCCCTGTAGCTTATCGAAAAGGTGCAGACAAACCGAAGTCTTTATATTAATCAATGACACTTTGTGAAGGAGGGGTAGTAGGCGATTTGAGTACACTACTTACGTTATTGCCAACATCTGCTTACCTGTGCTAGATATATACCTTATTCAATCAGTAAAACCTTTCCTAAAACCCGGATACACTCGAGGTTTATATAAAAGCATTCTTTTATTGCCTGTTAAGATACAGATACCTTGTAAGCAGTTTCTACATTTAACCCATAAACCAGTAGTATTTACTTTCATTTCTGAAATAGACCCCTTTTGAGCCCTTCCTTACGTTTTAGAATTCCTTAAAAGAGTTATGCATATTCTGATAAAGCAAGCAGGACATCAGAAAGCAGCTTCCCCTTTCGAAAACCCTTTGCAATTAAAACAAAGAAAGATTAGAACTCTTCAGCTAGACTTCCACCTCAGTATTATATCTGTATCTTGATAGGTCTCTGCTATACCCTTAAGCTACACTCTTTTGCTTTTGGAGCTTTCCTTAGGAGCCTGTGTGAGTCGTATAAAACCAGTAACTTTCTTAAAGATATGGGGAGTTTCCTCCTGTTACCCAGACTGGAGCTATTTCTTTATTATACGAGTTAGTTTAGATTACCATTACTTAAGACCCGGAAAGAGGCTTCAACTGACTGAAAAGCAGGCTTTGAAAAAAATACATATATATATTGCAGGCATTTTGATTTTATACAATCGGGAAACAAGAATGCCTTGTCAACGCTTTTTTCTAGCTAAGGGTCGCGAAAGTCTCAAAATAAAGATCAAGCCCCTTTTTGTTTCTATTGTTGAGGAATTTCTTGTGAGTAAGAAAGAAGTGAAGTCTGGAATTATCCTTATATAAAAATATAAGAAAATTTCTTAAAAGGAAACTAGTAGAACAGATAGATGGTACTCGAACTTTGTGCATAACCACTTGCCTCTTCCTAAAATTTGCTATAACCTAACTTATGGACCCGTTTTTTATATTCCAGGCAAGAGGGCTAAATACCAAATTTAGCTTAAGTAAGGAAACCAAAAATGAAAGTATTCTACTAATATAAAGTAAACAAACTACTACTAAAAAGAAAGCCCGTCTATCAAATTCTGGGCCCTTTTATCTAAAATGAAAAGTTCCGGAACTCCTGAGGATTTCACCCAAACCAGACAAGTGTAATTTTTAACCGAGATCAATACATCTTGATTTTTTATAGAGGGACTCTCCAGTGTACACAAGGCTAGTACAGGAATTTAAGTTCAGACTAGTTATAAGCTCTCCAATCTATAAATTCATGTTTTAAACTAGTACTTTTTAAAAGTATAGGCTAAGTGTATAACAGTAAATCAAAAAAGTACTAGCAAACCCAACCAGAAATCCCTTTAGGGCTGCCCTATAACTACTTTACCGCAAGGGATACACAACGCCCCCGGGATAAGTATTCAGATATAGACCGAAATGAAAAAAGGACCTGATAAAGGGGCATTTCTCTGTGCAAAATGACTTAAAAGCTTATACTTTCCAATTTGCAACTTATATAAAAGAACCCCTGCGCAAAAAAAGCATGAAATATTCCTTATTCTATTACTAAAAACTTGTATATAAGCAAAAAATGACAACTTAATCAGCAGAATCCACGTAATAGGCAATAGTATAAAAACCCTTACTTAACATGGGGCATGGCCTTGAACAATTTCCTGAGTAGGAGCTACTTGAATTTACAAGAAACTACAAGAATAATGGTCATGTATTTTAGTCCCTTATTACTTATATCTAGGATTCGCCAGAATAACTAGACTAGATTGCGGCAACAAACAACTTGCGAAAGAATTGACTATTTTAAGCGACCGAGGGTCTCTCATAACTAGTGGAGTAAAGGCCCCGTACACACTCCTCATAATCAAGAGGAATAGGCCATTCTAAACTTGGAATCCACCGTAAAAAAAGAAGCTCGGACTTTCCTGCCAAAAGAGGACTCCCGAAGAGATAGATTAGTAAGTAGTTGAAACTAAACACATTTGTACAAGGCGACTGGGGCTTTTCATAAGATATTTATAGATTTTTTTCGTTAAGGTCCAGAGATCCCAGGCAGGTCTTTCTTTTAGATACCCTTTAGTTTTTACTTTATTGTAATCTTGAGTCTTCCCTGTTTCATCTAATCAGATACAACTCAGATACTACAGGGTCTCCTTACTTTACGTAGAGATTTCCTTAAAAGAAGCAAATTCATGTCAACTCTTGACTTGGCCCTTCCTTTTTTTAAAAACTTAGTTGGGTTGTTCATGTATACTAGTTACACTTTAATCTCACTTTATTTTTATGGCATATCCTTAAGTACCCCGGTTTGAGATTTCCACGTTTAGAAGGTCCTTGTAGAATACCTACGAATGCCCTTTTGCCACATTCTATAACCTACTTGTAATTGGGCGTTATTTTCCTTTTAAAATGCATTTTCTTTGGCAGCACTTGTGTAGCTGACCCTATCCTATATAGAACTAAGAGTTTTTATACCTAGATTTTTTAGGAGGGATATGTCGTCTAAAGGGATAGGCCACTAAGTCAATATTTAGCAAAGTTTCTAATCCTGCTTTTATAAGTTAAGTATTGAGCCTCTCGTAATTTTAGGCTTTAGTGTATCTCTTGTATTGTGTTAAAGGTCTCCTCTTTCTTATATATATTCATGACCTCCTTCACAGTATCAGATTTCTGCTTGTAATCTCTAGAATTCCTCGTGAAAAAAATTATGAATATCAAGATTTCTATCCTAACAACTGGGATTAATCAGAGACACCTGCAGCCAAGAGAAAGCTGCAAAGAATTCTCAGCCTGATATAGATGTATCCGAGCTTAGGATCCATAAAGCAAGTTGTAGCTATTCATTTATTAGAACTCCCCAAGCCCCTTGTTTTCTACCTCCAAAATAAGAAGAGAGTTCTCTTTGTTTTGACTTTAGAACCCTCCCCTGAAATAACGAAAAAACTCTATAGTTACAGTAGAAGACGAATTCCTAGACTTCTAACTCCTAGCTCGAAATCCTTTTAGACAAAAAAAACGTGATTTATTATACTCTAACAAGAGCTTCTCTATTCTAGGGGCAACCCCTTGTTCAAAGAGCTAGACACTAAAGAATTAATAAAGTACTAGATTTTTGGCAATTTAGGAACTTTTGCAGCAGGTGGTTTTTAGGAAAAAAAGGGATGCGGAAATCTTCCTAAATGGGTTAATCCCGGGTTACAAGAACTCGGTGTAAAAAAGAACTCCTCTATTTTATTTTAGACCGGAGCCCGCGGGTTAGGAAGTGGTGAAGGAGTATATCTCCCTTTTATTGAGTAGTTTTCCGATTGTGAATATCCGGATAATAGAATTTCAGTTAGAGTACACTAACCAAAGGCAGAGGGGGTACGAGTACTGAGATGAAATAGGTCCCACTTTTAGAGCGGGTAGCTAGCAATGAAGACTCTTTCTACAAGAGTAGGTCCAGATCTCACTCTGGTCTAAGCTAGGAAGTTCCCTCGACTTCTTTCACAGTGTATGTGTACTACAAAAAAAATGGCTACGTACTTTAGTGACTTACTATTTCCCTAAATAACGAAAGGAGATTAAAAGCTCAATCAATATAATACAGAGAACTCTCTTTTTTAATAAGCAGCTTAGAGTCTTTATGTAAATTCCTAGTCTATGCAAAGATCCAAATCCAAAAGGTGTGAAATTTCCTTGATGTAGATTTACTCCAAGGTAGTCGGAAAGTGCCTTACTGGAAAGTAGCTGGCTAAATTCTTAAAAGAATAAAATGGTTAGGATTTCCCTAATTATAGGGACAAAATCGTGTTGCATACTTATCCCTTAGGGGAATCGAACCCCTGTCTTCGACTTGAAAAAAAGTCCTAACCGTTAGACGAAAGGGACAAAAAGGAAGATAAATTACTATGTTCCAGGTGACGAACCTATAGCTTTCTGTACCCAAAACGGATGTGCTGACCAGACTGCGCTACACCTCGAGATTCTCTTTGTTATCTGCTTAGAAGTGGATTTGAACCACTGACCGAAGGATTTTCTTTGCTCTACCAACTGAGCTATCTGAGCCCATCTATAAGTTCTATATTATATACAACTTTATTGATATAATCTCAGCGATTTGGTTTACCCCCTTCTAGTTGCGATTTATAGGCTAGAGGCGGGATATCCCCCAGTTACTACAAAAGACTCGTAGTGATAAGGATAAGATTTGAAATAATAAAAAAACTCTATGTTGTTAGTTTGAATTACTTTTTAGCTCTCTAGGTTGGTGCCTATAAGAAGCTCTTCAGACTCATATCGGGAATCATCCGAAGGCCTATAACTAAAGGGGTAGGCTACAGGGTCTACTTTTTTCTATCTGGATAAGATCTAAGTTTTCTCTTTTATACAGTAGTATACGTAAGATAATTTACAAACTGATCGGAATTTAGAAAGAGAATTCATTTCTTTTAAGGACCCCTTACGCAGCCCGGGCTTTGCGAAGACGTGGAACAAACGTAAATGAAATTTTTCACCTTGTTTCTTTATAATAAGTTACTTTCCAAACCCTAGTTGCAGTGTTTTAGAGAAAATTGGAGCTAGGCAGGGATCCCTTTTCTATTTTTGTTATTGAAGAAAGATCTATGGTAATAAATAATAGTAGCATTTCTATCTTGGATTTTCTGTTCACATAAAAAAAATCCGTTCTTACCAATCTATTTGTTAGGATACAACTTACTTTCAATGGAATATTTCATAGTTTCATAATGCAATAAAATGAATAAGAACTAAATCCTACTTACCCCAATTCTATGTAAAGTAAATAATTCATTTCTATATATATAATATATAACAAAACTTTATATACTTAGTTTTTTCGGTTCTCTTAAATAATAAATAAAAGAAAGATTTATCTTCGGTAAAACTGTAAGGATGAAGCTCGACCAAATGTTGCACCTAAAAACAGTGACAGCATACCTCTTGTAAAAGATAAAGCTGAGTAAGACAACAAATTAAAGGGCGTACCCCTTTGTCTATTCTAGTCTAGGAGTTTCCTAATTTATTGTTTGGTTTGGACTTACCTATAATTTCATTTCAGTATCTAATAAATTCTGTACCATAGGGAGCCCGGTAGTAAACTTTATCTCTCTCTGGGGATCCTAAATAAGGGCCCCTGCTTATATGTAAAATTGACTTGTGAATTATATTATTTATATTATATAGAGAGGTACTTTTTTGACTAGTTAGAGGAGACCAGACCCTCCCGTTTAGTTTGCTAAATTACCTTCCTAAACAAACGAAAAACCAGACTCTTAAGCTTCTTTTTTTTACCCTAATATTAGATTTAGATTAGAGACTCGCCGGGTCCGGGTTAGGCCTTTCCTGCTTTTCCAGAAAGTCTAGGGTTTCCTTGACCTTAAAAGGAATTCAGTTAGGCACATGAAGCAAAAAAAAAACTATCGTATCAACTTAAACCTACCACTCTAAGAAAGATTTAAACGGAAACTTCAGGAATAAAGATATTACACATTAAAGGTAAACACTTTAACAAAAGAAAGATAACAAATTAGGTTCATCCCTAATCAAATCAGTAAAACCTGTATGTAATATAAATTTCCGGGATCGGTTAAAAAAGGACTTTAACGCGACCTCCTTTTTTACTGGACTGGACTCCGTACCTTATAGCTTGACTCCCTAACATCTTTATAAAAAGCCCTTTTCATACACTTATTCAGAATACCTGGTTGTTTCTTACAGCTAGATTCTCTACCCGTATCTTACTCTGTCTGCTATACCCTACTTTTATTCAGAGCTATAGGACCCCTCTTACCCAGACTTATACTTTCTATCTCTATCATAATCTTAACCCCTAAACTTTTTTATTTTAAAATACCTGTAACCAGAACTAGAAAAATTCTTAGGAGCTCTTTCTCTTTGTAGTTAGACCTTTCCCAGAGATTTACATTTACCTTTCTTAAAAGCCTTATTCCTAAAGCTAGCATTCAAAATCTTGGATAAAATGTAAGCCTAAAGCCCTCCTTTTCTTGCAAAGTGACCTGGTCCAGAACCCATTAGATTTAAGGGCATAGCCACTGGTTGCTTAATTTTCTTTTGTTGGTCACTCCCATTACAGAATAAATACTTATATCGAGATACTAGTACTAATTCAAAAGTTGTTTATTCCTGTGTATTCCTTTAGAGTGTCTAAGAAGGGCTTGCTAATAAGTCCTAAACAGAAAAAAGTATTTGCTCTAATCTATAGCTTTTTTGTTTTAGTCTCCAGAGCTAACTCTCATATAAAATGGATCGGGGAGGTAAAAGACTACGTAGTTTAGTAGGGCTAAGGCCTCCCTGAAAAATGGGTCTAAATTGGGCGTATCTATATCTATAATACAACAAAAGTCCTAGTCTAGTATGGATAGCTATACCACCTTGGTGCTTATTTTTATATCCAAGAAGTTAATTTCTAGTTTAGATACGTAGTCAACAAACAATCTCAATATTACAAATCCTGGTTAACGCAACTATTTCTGTTTCGTGAACATCTAGTATTGTTTGTAGTGCCCTCCTTTTGTTAGCTTAGTAAGGATTATATGAAATAAAGAATTCCTTTTGTTTTGTCTCTATTTTCGGTTTCAGATAGATCTGTGGGTGCTTTTTCTATTGCAGTAAAGTATTATTTACTTTTGTTTATTGGTTTTGGAAGCATAAGCATAAGCTTGGGCAACTTTACCTTACCAGGGTTTTCTTAAGCCCTGCTAAATAAGTAAGGGTGCGCTATTAAAAATTATCTAGTATATCCGGTCATGAGGACTCTTTAGTAATACAAATTTCTAGAGTCTAGTCATAGTTGTGTTTGAATATCTTATAAGTGATTAAGTACCGACCGACAACCCTTTTTTAGACCCTAAAGGATTTGGTAAAAATGAAATGAATTTTGAAAGATTCCTTATGATTTATTTGTTAATGCTCAGTAAAGTTAAGACTTTTTTTTTTAATCCGACAGAAGAAATCTATTATTTTATTTTATCCCCTGTACGCAAAATCTGAAGAGTTTCCTGCTAATGGTAAGAGTACCCTTAACACATGCGTAGTCCTGTAAAAATAACTATTAAAAGGATTCTTTTTTTTTCACAGGCATTCGGTCCTTAGGTATACAAGAATTTGGGCGATTACCCTTATCTCGGCATCAGTATTAAAAGTACCTAGTTTTCAACTATAACTATAAAGAGAAATAGCCCGAGCATCGCAGTATACAGACTTACTCTTTTGGAAAATATATATACGAATAAATAAGGATCCGCTATTATATTATATTATATTATAGCAAGTATTTCATTCTCAAATCTAATAGGATTGCTTAATTACTTTGAGTATTTAAAAAGCCTTCCCCTAATCCCAACGGGTACTGGGAGCCGCTTCTCTTTCTTTGATATGATATATAGGTTAGAACTGAAGCCAAACATCCCTACCTATACCTAACACCAGAGGCCCTTAAAAATTTATATACTTTTAACAACACGGAACAGCTTTAGCTCTCTAAGGTTGCTTAAAAAAAGCGGTATGAAGTCAGACACTGTAACGAATTGCTTAGTAAAAGAGGAAGTAACTGCCTTTTAAAGATTCCCAGTAAAGGAAACTCTATGCTTGCTTTATGTTATGGGCTCATTTTACTAAAATAGTTTTAAGAAAAAAGAGGTAACCCTAATGAAAGTAAAGTAAAATGCACTACATACAACAAAGAACACTAAACGTATAGAGTACTCTAAAGATTTCGATACTCGAAGGGATCCCTATTTGTTTGAAAGATATTAAAAAGAAAGGACTAAGTAAGATAAACCCTCCTAGTATAGGTGCTAATATTATATTGCTGTATTTGAAACAACTATAATCTTTCATAACTCCTACTCAAAAAAATGCTAAAACAGGGATCGCGCAAAATACATAGAGCTAGCTCCACTAAGGAGTCTCAAGGCTGTCATAAAAACTTCAAAAGCAGGAGCTTTGCTTACATTTATATATGGCTATACCATAACAACAATTTCGACGAGGGATCAAATTCTACACAAGCTCGTTTAAAGTCTGGATAATCCTAAGTAAAAAGCCAAGTATCTTTAAAGGGATCCGGTATACTCAACTACTACACTAAACTAAGAAAATTTCTTTGAATAAAAATGAGGGCTGATAATAATAAACGGGGAACTCCTTGTGCTCTGAAAGGAAGGGGGTTCATACATCGTGTCTCTAACGAGGGAAGTTTTTCTTACTTCTGAACTTTATAACTGAATTAGAGTAGCAGTTACATTTCATACTTAAGCTTGAAACTTTAGTAGTTTTAGGACCTTACGACGTACACAAAGATTTTCTTAGCATCTTAGCATTAACCAGGTATCAATAGCTATAAAGGAGTCCAATGCTTCTAGTTAAGGCAAGACCCCCTCTTTGAGGTTACTTTACAAAGGGTTTGACTTTTCTTTAATCTGTAGTTTTTAACCCAGGTTAAGGGATAACCCTAACTCTTGTAGATAAGTCGGTGCTTTTAGTATATGTTAAAGTCTAGTGTAACTTTAGGGCCGTTTGCATCCATAAGATGTGTTACTGGTTATATGTTCATAAAAAGAGGCATTTCGGGGTAAGAAAGAGAAACCTTACTAAAATTTAGAAGTACACCTAAAAACTATGACTAAGGTATGTGAATTTAAGTAGGATCCCTTAATAAAAAGTCTGTACTTGTCAAAAAGCTTCGAAAAATAGATTTTTTCTTTACATTTTTAGGAAAGACTAACAGGAAATTCTTTTGATAAAGGGGGCTCTTCTTACAATAATAAAAATCCATGAGGCAGTGTAGATATATTAAAAGAAACTTATAATTATAAGTATAGGTCTATAAAAAGTAAGTCAAAAACACGGATACATAAAAAAAAGGTGATATATACCGCAGGAGTATCTGTAACTTAAGAATTTAGTACTAGCCGGTCTCTCAAGTTAGGAGCAAGTCCCTATAATTATATAATCTAAGTAAAACTTTAGTGTTATTAAACTTTCAGATAAGTAATAAAAAGACAAAGCACTCTACTCTATATTTAAATATCTTTCTTGAAGATGAAGAACTGGTACCAAAATAGCTGGCCTTAACGAAGAAATTCCTTCTACTACATGGGAGTCTTAACGGTTATTCTGGGAAACCAAACTCTACTTTATGGGGATCAATCTAAGCTAAAGTCAAAACCTCTTAAACCTAGTTGATAACGGGTGTAGACATGCAAACAAGACGGGTAAAAAAGAGGGTACCCCTGTATAAGTCTGTATATACCCTAATAGGCAGCATTCCCTGGTATTGGAAAAGAAGCTGATATCTCAGTAAGTAAAGTCAGTAACCAATAGCAAGCTTTTGTCCACATCTAAGAAAAGCTGGATTGATATAAATAAAAACAAGTAATATAAGAAGGAATCCCTGAGTTTTTATAAAGAATTACTTATTAAGTAATGTATCTCACTGGGAATCCATATTTTATTTTATCCACTAAAAAGGAGTAGGAATTAATTCTTCTTAAACTAACTTAGTAAAACCAAAGCCTTAGAGTAAAATCTTGGTTTTTGGGGCTGTAACCATTACCTCTTAATATCTGGCACATAAACCCACAAAGTTCGGAGTCCTTCCTCTTGTAAGATGCCCTTCTGTACTCTCTAAGTTCTTGCAGAATTTTTCTTGATTTCATAAGACTGTACTCTATTCTTAGTTTGTATTTCTAATTTCTAACCTTCTGCTAAACAAAAAGGAGACCTTATCCGCGAACCCACACTGCGTTTCATTTTCTAGCATCTTAAAGAGCTATTGACTAGAATAGTGTATTTGTGCCTTTTTTACATCTCAGCAAAGGCTATCCTATGAGTCTTTTATAAAGTATTTTGTTTTAATGTCGTAAGAGATATAGTTATGGATATGGTCTCAGATCTGCTAAAGAGCGGCTAAGGGGGTTCCTTTTAAGTGGAAAACCCCAGTCCAGTTAGCTTAAGAAATAGGATACGTTTTTAGGTATGCAAGTCTTATTATTTACACCCAAAGTTTCATAAAATATAGATAAACCATACAGCCTTCGATCTTTCTAAATAAACTCAGTCAGATAAATTAATTAACACAGCTGCTAATACCTTTCCAAAAAGACCTTACTGGACTGGATTCCTAGCCTGCTTCGAGCCCTAATTAGAAAAAGTTAATAAAAAATGATAGAGTCCTGCTTAGTTTCTATAATGGGTTGAAAAAGAGGACCGCTAAAGGGTACCCAAAAGGCCCTTATAAAATTCCTACAACTCTAAACCTGTATCACTAAAAAGAAGATAATTTATTGTAAGATTTTTCAAGGGGGCGCTTCCACGAGTATCCTGTATTTATAAATTCCTCAACGCAGTTCAATCTCCTTATTTGCGAAAGTTATGTCTAGAGACTTACCTTACAGGTTTATTAGAGAATGCCTGGCTTAGACTCACTAAGAGGCAAACCTTTTCTTTTTATTTCTTGCTATTGCGTATTAGAGATCTAATATTGATAAGGATTCCCTGTACCTAGAGTTAGTGGACCCACAATGTCTTACTCTTCTTATTGTAAGCAAGTTCAAGAAAGTAGTCTTAGTCTTAAGAGTTAGGAGTCCTTATAGGTCACGATGGGAGTTCCCTTAGTTGGAGTTCATAAGAATCTAATACAATAAGAATAAGATAATAAGAACTATGTATTACTTCTATTACTATATCTTATACTCTCTAATCTAATACTAGCTTAAGAATTAAGAATACCCTAGCTTCTATTAGGAACACTATCTAGGCTTGTATCTCTTAGAAACCTTCTCTTGCTACTGCTATCAGCTCTATCAGCAACTGTTACTGCTTCTGCTACTGGCTATGGTTCCTGCTTCAGCAAGAGGTTTAGCAAGTGGTAGAGCTCATGCAAAGAAGAAGTATAAGTATGGATTCTCTTTTCTATACTCAAAAGCGCTAGATAAAGCGGTAGGTGCCCCTGAACCTCGGTATTTTCGGTTTAAAGAATCTTTGAACCTTCAATCCGCTTGCCACTTCTTCTAACTGGTGGTTTCATTCACTTCTTTCCCTGCTCGATGACCAAGAAACGGATCTCAGCTCGTAAACAAGACCAAGCTCTCATGTAGCGAACTTGCCAATCGACTACTTTACTCAACACAATGAGGCACAAAGTCCACCATTGAACCCTTGCTTGTGATCGAGAACTCAGCCTCTTTAGCAACCACAGTTTCCAAGCGAGGTACAAACCGTTTTATCTAGCGCTTTTCTATTCCCTTAGTTCAAAGCTATCTAAGATAGGCTTACCTCATCCTCATTCCTACTTAGTTCAGAGCTGTCCAAGCTAACTTGCCTTGTTATTGGAATAGAGAAAGAATAGATAAGACAAGCTTTTCCCTTTCCATTACGAGGCAAAAGCCGTTTAGACTCTTCTTCTTTTTCCTTCCTCTTCTTTGTTAGGATTATAAGAGTAAGATACGGAGTACAGCTACAAAGAGTACAGTTATAGTAGCAGCTCATAAGACTAGGAAAGCTCTCATACAGAATAAGATGCAGCTAAACGCTGCCTTTTGTTTCTAGGTTTTTCCAGATAATAAGAAAGAAGTTACAGGAAGGATAAGAAGAGAGGTCTAGCTCCTAAGACAGGTAATACCAAACAAGAGTAAGAGTAACAAACAAGTTATGCAGTGGGTATAAGGTCTTCCTGTTCTATCTAGTATACTTCCTACCTTCTTCGCTACGCTACAGAACAATAACTTACCTTTCTACAATCAAGCTAAAGCTTGCCTTTATAGTAGTAACTACAGAGCAAAGGAGGACCTTTTCAGCGAGAGCAAAGCAAGGGTATACTGCTATAAAGCTAAGCGAGGACCCCCTAAGGTAGTATTTTGGTCTAGGATTCGGAGGTTCTAAGTTCATAAAAGGGTAGCTAAAAGGGCAAATCGGTAGAAGTCCTTTTCGGTTTTTTCTAGGCAATATGAAATCTTTAGTATAAGGATTGTTCTACGGATACGCTAATTGATATTTCTAAAAAGTACTCTTAATTCCATACAGGTTTTTAATTTACCTGGTAAGGTTTTTAGTTGCTAATAGGAAAATTGATATCTATTCGTGGAAGCAGAAGGGCCTTCCTCTTCTAGTTATAAGTACAGTATATTACATAAGGAATCTGTATCCCTTTCTTTTAGAAGTTTTCGTGCGGTACCGGTTATCTAAAGCTTGAGTCAACAGCCCCTTTGATTGAGATTCTTTTCTAGGTATAAAAACTTATCAACTGAGTGCTAACACAAGACAGGACTACGTACCTGATATTTGTTTCATTAATTCATTGTTTAGGAGTTGAGTTTGCTTACTATATAGATTTGGGATTTTGTATTAATAAGAGATTCTTCGTCAAAATGGGAAAGGTACTTACCTAAAGAGCTTGGCTTGGCTAGGCTATTTAAACTAGCTATAGAATTGGTACTCCTATTATAGGAATTCAACCTTCGTAATAGGTAAATGAACTTGCTCATTTATAAAAGAGGAAAGGCTCCATCAAGCTAAAGCTTGCCACTTTTTATGTTTCGTATATACGTCAAATGAATCAAACCTAAATTCCCTTCTGTGGACCTGTTTCGAAATGAACAACTTTTTCATTTCCCGGGATTTTTGCCCTCAAACGAGTTTTCCCTATAGAGACCAACTCAAAAATGCATCAAAAGTAAGACTTTGACAGCTATGTCAGACTCCTTTTTGAGATTTGACAAGCAAGCTCCTTAGGGAAAAAGGTGTTTAAGACTTTTGCAGCTATATGAAAGAAAATTTTAAGGCATTGTACTCCAACAAGAGTTCTTTATGTACTAGTTTGAGAAGCTCATAGCATAGGAACTAGTGTCTACTAGGAAAAAAAAGTAAGTAAAATGTTCCAGTGAAGTGGGAATATCTACCAACAACAAAAAAGCAAGGATCTAAATCCGTAAAGAATCATACTAGTTAGGATTGGGATTATAGTGCTAATGGAATAATACAATTAAGAGTGTGTTAGAATAGCCACTTAATTATAAAAGCTAGTCCTGATTCTTTCTCGCATTATCTATATCGAGTGAATTTGGGTTTAGTATCCTAATAAAATGGCAAGTAAATGCATTTACTTTATCTACTACCGATACTTATACCGCTTAGATCAGATCATAAACCACGCCCAGTATAGAAATGCGAGTTATTCTTTGGTTGCTTTAGCTCCGGATTAGTCTATTTTGCAAGATAGAAAGACTTCTTTTGTTAGTATAGGAAAAATCTGACTAGCTGGGAGCATAGGGTTCGTTCGCTAATATAGCTTATAGACCTAAGTCATGGATAGGCGCTCTGTCTGAGAGGAGGTCCTTTCCCAAAAGTTTTTTCACTTCTCGACATAGATTTTCTTTTTTGTCTCGTGTATGTCCTATATAATTACTAAAAGATTTCGAATTACTGCCATAAATAAGACTTTTTAGAGAGCTCCCCTTGGAATTGGAAGAAGTCTTTGGAATAATCAGAATTTTCCGAAGTAAAACACTCTAAAAGTGAGTACAATAAAAGGAAAACTCTAATCTTAATATTGATGCTATCTCTATAAAGCACTAATGGCACGAGATAAATATATAGTTTAACTTGCCTTAACTTGCAAACCAACTCTGAAACTGGTAAATAGAATCATTTAAGAGAACGCATTATAACTGAGTCTTTGGATGGACACTCTTGCCCAATCTAATAATCTCTCTTTCTCAATCGTCAGTTAGTAAATTATGTTTCAAAATTACTGAAATGTAGATATCGGCCCTATTCGAGTATATACAAATAAGTTTGGTAGAACATTTGTATTTGTGTAATACGCATCAAGGGTTCGAACCCGCGAAATTCTTATACATAATTGAGGTTTATACTTTGTTTGTTTACCCCACATCCAATATACTCGGAGCAAGCAAGCTCAAGTAGCTGAAGATAAAAATGGAAATAAAAACTCCTAAAAAAAAAACAATGAAAAAAATGCTTAATACAAATCAAAAGAGGTGATGTCAGTCCTATAGCTAGTTTAATGAGGCCCAGGGGTCAGTAGTTAGACTTTTTTTTATAGGACAACGTACGAAATGAGATAAAAATCGTATAAACTAGGCTTAAACTTATGATATTATCATATTCATAGTGTTGCTTGATTAACTATAAACTAGGGCTTCCCTGGTATTTTCTGCTCTTTTTTAAGTGTCATTTTGAATTCTGAGTCTTGCTATTCAATTCTACGGGGTATGTCTTTATCTACAGTATTGTTTTTTCATTTTGTATGTGCGGAATATTAAACACAAGGTTACCGGGCTTTATATGGTGAAAGTTATAGATTCCATAATTTGATATTTATCATTGCATATGATAATCTAAAGCATATAGAAAAGATGGCATCATTCGATAGACTAACAAACATATGAGGCAAGTCTTGATACTAAGATTCATCTTAATCACAATAACTAACGGTATAATAACCTCTTTTACCTAGCCTGAACTCTCAAACCCCAATCCCTGCTCCAAACTTGACTACTCCTGGTAAATACAGTTCCTGTGAAATCATTACATTATTATGAAGGAAGACTACTGCACACTCAAAACTCTTGATCTCTGGCATACTTAATCTATGAAAATTTTGCAGTTTTGAAATTAAATTCTTTACTGATGTAGAATGTGCTGCATAGGAGTGCCTGGATAATGTTAAGAATCAAATTAGCTCAAATTCTTTGATAAATATCATATAATAAGGAAACTTTTTAATAATTTCTATATTGTCTAGCTTGAAATGCTCTACTATAAAAGTCTTAAACTAAAGAGTAGGGTTTAACTGAGAAAGTTGACTTTGGTAAGTCAGTTACAAATAAGCTTAGTTAAGAATTATCTTGT
Source organism: Pelargonium x hortorum (assembly GCA_036897525.1). Lineage (NCBI taxonomy): Eukaryota > Viridiplantae > Streptophyta > Magnoliopsida > Geraniales > Geraniaceae > Pelargonium > Pelargonium x hortorum. The sequence continues at coordinate 127,515 of JAYMTJ010000006.1, forward strand.
ATCTATAATAGAAAAATCCTATAGCTTTATATAAATTTAGGAGCATCCTATTTCCTTTTTAAGGCTTTTTCAGATAGATTTTTATTAGCATTTGAATATTCCTCTTACTCTTTGTTCTTATCGTTAGAAGGGAGCCTTAGAGTCTAGGAAGAGGCCTTCTATTTCACTTTTCAGGACCTCGTTTAGCTTTGTATTTCTCGTTCCATTTTTGTAGGATATCGAACTAATTGCTGTGCTTTTTCCTACTTATCTAAAGGCTATCCACTTTCTCTTGTGAAAACTTCTTATTAAACTCTTTAATATTTAACAGGTTCAAATATTAGTATTGTTGTTATCTGAAATTTGGACTGAAGTAGTCCTATAGCTAGGTCTTCCCTATAGAGAATCCTACTAACTAGGAAAAAAGTGACTCAGTATACCCATAGACACAATAAAGTGAATAAACTATAGCTTTAGAAGCGCCTTCCCTCATAAATGAGAAAGAAGTCTTCCAGAACTGAAAATATAAGATAATACAAAGCTTTTGCTCCCATAAGTTTATAAACTCAATCAGATTTACGAGCTGCATTTTATTCTAAGAGTCTCTTTGGATTGCTAAAACCGGGCCGAGTACTCCTCGCGTAAGAACGCCCTGCCATTAACTGGATAGGAAGCTGCAACAGATAAACTAAAGTGGGGTATACTCCCTCCGAAAAGGAAAAATTGACATATTACCTAACCAACTGGGACTCTTAAGTGTACTCTCCCACATCTTTTATAATAAATAACAAAAATAGAAAAAGGGGATTTCTAGTATTATAATAAAACAAAAAGGGGAGACTGAAATTCCCTTTTTAGTATCTTTGAAAGTCCTCCTTAAGGTCTCTCTTAAATTGTGTTACAGCCAATAAGACATGGTAGAATAAGAAAGGATTCAATAGATTTTTACAGAAAGTATAACGCTTATAGTTTCGTTCATAGCTTTTTGAGTATGCTTTAGGGCTTCCTTACGGATAAAGGCTTTTAAAAAGACAAGTAATTATAGAAAATCTTTTTAACAAAAAAGGTACTAGTATCATATTAATTCGAAACAAAAAGATAGCTTCAAACGGGGCAGTAATTAGGGTTTACTAACAATGCCAGTAACCTTGAATATAAAGATAAGGGCATATCAGTATGAAAATTCCAGTGGAGCTCCTCTAGATTAAAGAAATCCTTGGAAAAAAGCAGTTTAACTTCGAGTGTTTTTCTACACCGGGAATCTACATACAATGAATACATTATTCACGGGTTTACACTATAAATTGAGGATGGGGCAATAAAATGACTAACTCTTAAATGAAACCGCACTAAATTCACTAAAACTATATAAGCCATACCATACCCAGCGGGGTCTCTTATTAGAAATAAAACGCTTCCATTTTCCGATTCCTATAATTGAACTCCATACGGGGATACCACATTTCTTTCTCCTTAATAGGTTTTTGCTAGATTTATGAAAGCAATAGTCAACTTTCTTATGAACTAGAATCCCTTTATTTCTATGATTTTGCGCAAAGGACTTAGAACCCTAGTATCTCCCAAGGCTCAATTGCCCAAAAAGGGGAAATCCAAAGATACTACCCTTTGTAAGTTAATACGTATAGTAAATATCATGAAAGTAGGACTCGTGCCTCCGTAGTGCTTCTAGTATTTCGTAAAAGATTCACTTAGTACAAAGTCCTGTAATAAAGTTTGACCCTTACTTAATTTAATAGGGAGAAGCCTGCAAACAATTAATATAGGTCATTTTTTCTTCACATAGTCGAGGTGTCCACTACTTTTTGATACTTGGTGCAAGCTAATAATCAAGGTAGAGAAGCTTATTTTAGATAGCATAGCGTGTTTCAAATAGCAAGAGGATACTGCGGAATCCCGTTTATTAACGGAGTTTGTACTCCATAGTGGGTGTATTTCTGATCTATAGTAAGTATAATTAAAGGACTTTATTTAGAATTGTTAGTTAATCTACTTTTTAGTTAGGATCCATAGGAAACCGCTCTTTATCTTTTGCTTTTTAGTAATCTTTTTTTCTCTACCACCTGTGCTATTGCGAGGTTATTCATCAAAATATTAGTAAATATTCTTTGGTTTTTATAGTTTAAGGCTACTCCTACTTGAGTATCTGAAGCTTATTCGCTCTCCTAACGGGATCTTCCACTAGGATTTCCTTGCTATTTTAGTTTCTAAAAGTTTATCTCACTTTCTATTTAATTTAGTAGTCGATAGCCTCCCTTAAAACAAAACGAAAGCTTGGCTTTTTTCTTTTCAATAGGTTAATCCATTCAAGAAAAGTAGGGGGAGTTCCCTGAAGTACACAGGTTTAACTATAGAATTACAGACCACCACTATAATACACTTAAACTCAAATCCTTTTTGGCTTTATATAAAAAGTAATTGCGTATAAGACTGGTGGAGCGTAAACCATGCAAAATTGAAGAGTAGCCAATATTTTGTTAGTTTTCAGGAGTCCTTTTAGGGGCTCTCTGTACGAATTATACCTTGTTTTGGAGGGCCAGGGTTTAGATTTTTCTAAATTTGGATAGTATACTAGGTAGAAGTGTCCCCTTTTTTGAAGGATAAAATGAATCCCACTTTTTAGTACCGCTCAAGGATCCTTTAGGAAGCGCCCCCCTCCTTTTTTCTTACAAGTGTTGAGTCGCCTTTCTTTTTTTTTATAAAATTAGGAATTATTCTAGGTTTTCGGGTTTCATAGAAACTCGTGTTTATGCCACGTTTTAATAGCTAAGAAAGCTCGGCCGGTTAGAGTAAAGGAACTCGGTGAGTTGGGGTTCAAATCCGGAAATCTTGTGCACTATTTAAGTATATATTTTTATAGAACTTTGCTCTGAATAGTTTTCTAGTAGTTATTATCTTTCTAAAGCCCCAAAGAAAATAGGCTTGTTCTACCCGGAGCCGTTTATTGGTTACTCTTGATTGATAACCACTTAGAGGGGTGGTTCAGAAAATCTTGAATTTCAAAAGACTAGCCCTATGAGCTAAACCCTCTATTTAACCTTTTATTTAGATTAGAAAATACCTTTCTTCGGTTCTCTTTTGTGAATTTCAGGGTTTACATCGCATCGCACTTAAAATAATATAAAAGACCCTACTATGATATGATATACGATTGATGGGTCCTTGCAAAACTGATACGAGAAAATCCCGTGAGAGGAGGGTCCTAACTAAATACTCTTAATAAAGAAGCAATATGGATCGAGTATCCTGCTGGCAGTTTGACCTTTTAAAAGTATGTAAAAAGAGTGCTTTGTTAATGATTTCTGAAGTAGAAAAGTTCCATAAAGAAGTAATATTTTCAAGCAAAACCTATTATAGGAAATAGCATAACATTTAAATACAATGAAATCCCAAATGTCAAATATGAATAATTATCAAGGTATGTCTCATATTCAGGAATGTCAGAATATATGGAATTTTTCAGCACAAGTATAATAGACCATATAAGAATCAAGCATTCAAGTAGCCCTCTTCATCTCGTTTTGGTCTTAGTCTTATTCTCTACTCGAGGCGGCTAGGAAAATACCAAAGATATAACTTTCCTACCATCCCGGGTTTTGGGCGGATAGCGCAGGTTTTTTACTAATTGAAATACGAGCTCTTGCTGCATCATTGTATAAGTACTGATAGTCTTTTTTATTACTGCCTCTTTCTATTTTAGAATATATTCCATTCCTTTTTGTTAGTGAAAACCTAGCATACTAAGGTTCTTCTCATTATTCTGGGCTCTTAGGCTAAGGGATCCTGATGATAGAAATACGTAAGGTTGATATACGGAAATCCTAGGTTAACACTTATGTATGTAGTTATCAAATGGGTCTCAATTAAGCCTTTCTTTGTTCTCTTGCTACCTTTTACTCAAGAGGTATATTTCAATATTTTAGGAGAGGTAGAACTTGAACCCACGCCCATTCGGTTAACAGGCAAGCGCTCCACCAACCGAGCTATCTAAGCCTAGGATCCTCAATTAACCTTGTTTTGTGCAAAACTAACTAAGTGCTTTCTACGAAATATTATTAAATGGATAAAGGTTGGCGCCCTTTATAGAACTTGTAAATCACGTCTCTACTTTTGAATGGGACCCTAAAACCCTGTTGTTAGCTTCCATGTCCATTCAGTTAACTCTGAATTTTGACTAATAACGAGAAAGCCCTTGTATAAATGTAAGTTTAAGTGAGTACATAAAAAAAAATTTTTATTTTACATAAATAGCCAGTATCCGCTTTTGCTTTAGGCTGAATACCAAAGCACAAGATCAGAATCTGTACAAAAAGAGGCCCATTTCAGTCTTGGTAGAGCACTGCGTGAAATAGGCGGGTGTCATTGGTTCAAGCCGGATAGAGTCATACTAGTTTAGTAGATTAAACGAGTTTTGGCTAAATCTAAATGGGGTCTAATAGTCAAGAAATCGGATTACAATCTTGCTTGTTTGACGTAAGCCTTAATTTCAACAAAAGTGAATAATCAAATATCCTAAATTGATGCTTAGTATGCATTCAGACTTTCCTATTCTATTTTAATATACTCTCAACGCACGGTAATCTTATTTATATATAGCAAGAGAAATACCTACGAAAGGACCAGAATACGAAAGATTTACTACTATAAGGGTCCCTTTGACACCAGAAAAAAAGAGAAGAATTCCTTGCCCTTAAATACCAAAAACCAGGAACACAGAGACACAAAGAAGAAGACTCCTTGGTTACTTAGTTTCATTCTACCTTGTTCTGTAAAAGTACTTACAATTTCCTTGATCAGTTAAAAAAAAGGATTCTAACACTACATTTTGACCCTTTAACTGTCTACTTGAACTTCCTAAATAAAACCCTCTGAACAGGAATTTAGATGCCTACATTATATAGTATAAGAAACTCCTCCCTTTTTATTTATTACCTTCTGAGTTAGAATCTTTCCCTCTTTATCCCTATCTTTTAGATTCAGAGCTGAAGAAAGCGGAATTACTATAAACTTAAACCCTTGTTTGTGACTTCTCTTCCTACTTTACCGGATCGGAAGGAAAAGAAAAAAGGCTTCTAATATTACATATTACCTTACCAGAAAAGGATGACTTTAGCTTTACAGTTCTATATACTCCAATCCAAAATATCCGAAATGGGAAATCCTTTCAACCGAGGAGCACCAATTAAGAAGGCTTCTTTGTTTTAGGTGCCTACCTCCCTTCAATTCCTTGTGACTTAGTAACTTAACCCGGTCGGGAAGAGAGCAACCCTTACTTTATACAACTACACATAAATTCAGGGATAAAAGGACTAAAAGTAAATACTTAAAAAAGGCTAATGAAAAGGAATCTAGATTCATTAGAACAATCCCGAAGTTACTATCTGGAATAGCTTGTATCGACAGTTTAAGCACCCTGTGAGCTGTTGGTTTGAGGCTTTTGGAGTATATACTTCCTACACAATCTTCAATTCCTTGTATTAGTTACAGAGACAGTGAGTTCCCTTTCTCTTTTTAAGGTGTAAAAACTAGGCTCGGTTCTATCTCAATTAGTTGTGAAACCTGTTTAAATTCTACCCACTTTAGCTAGAGTTTTCATTCCTAAGAGTGCTTACTTTCCTTCCCTTTTGATAGAAACCCTTGTTTGTTATATTATAAAAGGATGGGTTCGTGTCAAGAGCTCCTTTTTAGAGAATGGTCTATAAAATATTTCCTTAGTCTCCAGTCCTTAGATAGATGTTGACGTATTGATAAAGCTAGATTTCTAAAACCGGAATATCGGCGCAAATAAAAAACATTGATATGCATACCTCTTAAGCCTTAACCCCGATTATACAAAATATCCCCGTTTATGGCACTGGGGCCCGCAAGAAAACTCTTAATATTTAACAGAAAAGCCCAGTCTTAACCCCACCCAGTATTAAACTTATAATATAAGTCACATGTTTTTTTTTAATTACTTAACAAGCTGGGTAATTGAATTGTCTTCCTCATTGTGAAATGGATTGCCCCCAGGGCTCTAATTGTCAAGCTTTCCAGTAACTGGCAAAGGGTTCCTTTTACTTTAATCAAACCGAAAGGAGTCTAAGTGGAGTCCCTTAATTAAATTAACTCGATTTGAACTTACGGCATACCTAAAAAATTTTGCGTGTAATAGAGGACACTACGTTGTACTTTGTATAAGTAGTTTAATAAGGAATACAACAGCCAGACTTTAGACTTCTATACTTTATTATTGGCTCGAACGTCTCCTCGGCGTTATCCATCTCAAGAACCCTATAGAATTTGGTGTAAAATGGTGTGTAAATTACTGTTACATCTAAGTTTTTGCAAGGACTCAATTAGTACTCTATTAGGAATTCTAACTTCGATTTACTTAGAGTGAATACCTGTTCCTAAGATTTTATACGGGATTCCCTTAGTCCTAATTGTTAAACTTCATGGCATTATTTATTACCTATATTACCAACTTCGTGAATTCCTTATAGATCCAGAACTTAAGAGAGAGGTAAGCTTGTCTTACTTGTAACTTTCCTACTTTAAAACAGGATCAGAAAGATAAGAAGGAAACATGAAGACGGAGTCCCTCAAATAGAATGTCCTATCTTAGGACCAAACTCAGAATCCTCTTGTACTTGTAAGCGTGAAGATCTCATATCCTAATAGCGGGTACTGAGAATCACTTCAAACAAAGCTTTGTCGTAGATTTGTTAGAGTATCCTTATCCCTTTCCTAGGAATTCTAACCTGATTGTTTAGGCGCTCTTTGAATACCTTTTGTCAGGGATAGCTAATTGAGGAGAACCGAATCTATTTGTTAAGGACTGACTACGCCTGTAAAGATTACAGGAATACAGAAACTGATTCTCTCTAAATTGTATTCTTTAATTAATGGATATTCTAGTTATTACTCTAGCATTATTAGATCTTGTTAGGAATTTCTAGTAATCAAGGGCACTAAGTATAAAATCTGATGGAGCAAGTGGTGCTAATTGAGGAGAACTGATATGCTGTAAAAGTAAGGAAAGGAGGTTCTTGTTATTATACAGAAATTTCCGGATAAAGTTATAGAAACAGTTCGGCACTGTGCAAGAGAACTTGTTAGTATCGAACAAAAGAGAATAAAAGTCAAATCTTTTCCGCAACGCAACATGGGAAGTCCTTTAGATAAAAAGAAATTAGTACACTTCTGAACCCAAAAGGAGTAGAATATCTCACTCTCTTTACCTTTACTAAGAATTTTAGTACAAATTTTTTTTTTTGCTAGCGGCTACAATCAAGTATATCCTTGTGACAATTTTAGACTGACACATACGCCGTAAGCTCTAACCTGTGAGGATTCTTTGGGATATAGGAACCCCTCCAGTTAATAGTCCCTACTAGAGATAATTCTCGGTTTGAATAAGTCACTTTGGGGCATATTGATAAGTTTTGTGCTATATAAAAAAGGAGTGCCGTCTTTTATGGGTTCTATAGAAAACCTCAAGGCATCTGAGAAAAGCAAGTCTCTTAAATTATTATTCTCTTGACTCCTTTATCATAAAAATACCGAAAAATACCGATTATTCCAAAGCAAGCATCCCAATACATTTTTTTCTTAGTTTTCTTAGAGGCCCGTCGAAAGTAAGACTTAACCCCGCCCCCTTATTAGCGCAAATAAGAACCCTTAGAAATCCGTTGGACTCTTTTCTGGAACAAACTTAAGACATTGAAAGAATTCTTTTTGTTACCCTTACTGTGAATGTTGTAGGTTCGAAGCAGATACTCAATCATATAAACTAATAGTTTTGTCTCGTATAGTGCTTTTGAGACCCTCTTAGTGCTTGTTTGAATATTTTTTGGTTGGGCGTTTTCCACTAGTGTACTCATAAAAGGAATACATTTTATACTTGTCATTTCGGGACTTAGGACTCTCACAGCTACTGCTTTCTTTACAAGTAAAATCTTATCTTAATTCTTAGAGGGTGCCTCGTAAAAGTCAAGTTTTCATCTATATTCCTATGTATGACTGACTTCTTTACGTGACGTGTTATAAACTTCTTAAAAAATAGCTAATAATGAGTTTAGATTTTTTTAGTCATTAAAAGCTTTTCTTCCCCTATATCTCTTATATTTTAGATAATACTGTAATAAAATAAATAGCTAACTTAATTCTTTCAGCAAAAAAAAGGTTCACTTTTGCCTTAACCGAACCCCGATTTGTAAAAAGGCCTGAACCAAATAGCAAATAAACCTAGCAAAAACTTCAGTTCAGTAAAAAGAAAAGAGTTAACTACTTAAATTAAAGGGCAGGGTTTCGCGCACGCAAATGGGCATAGAATTAGTTTACTAACAAGGTTATTTTACCAGCTCTATACTACCCTTGAGTCCAGAAAAATACTTAACTTAATTAAAAGTCTGGGAATCTATATTAAGTATATACTAGTCTGCACCTTAAAGGTAAAAGTAAAGGCCTCTTTTAAGAAACTTTTTTATTCCTATTTTTCCGGCATTACTCTCGAATCGCTTGACTAGAGTTGAGAATTAATGACAAATCCAAAACTTTACAGGGATTAGTATAACTAAGTATTAAAAAAAGCAAAAGTCTTTTTATGTTTCTCCAAAGTGTAGTTGCTGCTTGTCACATTGTATTGGGAGAGCGCGAATAGTATGAAACTTCACTAGAAAGTGTAAGAACTTTGCTAAGTACTAAAGTAGGCAATTCTAGAATATTACACCTTGTAAAACCGGGAACTAGGGATTACCCAATAAAAAGAAGGGTTTTATTTTACGTATTATTTGATTAGACTGAATATATATCTATATCTTGAGGGTACTCAAAATTTTAGCGACTCATTTAATAAATAAGTTGCCGATGACTTAAGAGTCCTTACTTGTTAGTGTTTTGCCTTCTCTTGCTACTGTACCTAGAGAATGTCCTAATCCTAATCCTAATATAAGGGGAAGAGTTTTTACAAAAGGTTTACGCAATTACTAATTAATAAAGTCCTTGTAAGATTACAAGGCAATAAAAAACTTACGAAAGCGGTATTCTACTTGCATAAGGATTTTACTAAGTCTATATTTCCAGTTCTGTGTTGTTAAGCGCATGGCTCTGAAAAACACAAGTATAAAAATTAGAATTTAAAAGGTATTCCCTGTATAGGTATAGGAAACCACGAGGTAATCAAGTATCTTAACTGCAGAGTTATGTCCCTTTTATTTGCTCTAGTTTTTACCTGCCACAAAGTTAGGGGATAGCTTCAGTAAATCGAGACTAAACGTAAAGAAAACTTCAGGATAAGAGAGCTTTTTCCCCTGTGGGGCACTCGCTTAGCTCATAGAGCTTTAGCTTATTAATTAACACTACAACAAACAGGTAGAGTTAATTTGGAGTCTTTTAGGAGACATATAAAAATAGAAAATGTATTTCATTAAGAAGCTTTTCTTTTTGATAAAGTCGTAAATTGGATTTCAGTAAAAGAAGCGGCTCATAAAATGTAACCTAGAATAAAAACCAAGAAATTAGAAACTTTTTAATAAAATAAGTTAGGAAATTTGCAATAAATATAAGTGAAACATTCCATTTTATCTGAAGTACAAGGAAATAGTATTCAAATTTGTAGATTAAACCGGTGGATAGAGCCTTTTTTTATTCGCCGTTCACTGTACCATGTTTTTTAAATTTAGAAAGGGTAGTTCTCTTTCTAAATCCGATAGAATGAATGTATATAGTTCACAGTCCAAAGAATATATAAGTGATTGGGATAAGAAAAAGACTGGGTTCGGTCTACAGTTACAGTAATACTGGAATCCTTGTATAGAAGAGAAGGTTGAACTAGCATAGCAGCGGGATAGCTTATTAAGTACGTATTATTAAATCTAAGTCATGGGTAAGTTACATACAGGTTTTTTTAAGCTCTTTATGAGTCTTATCCTCAATCCAAGAGCCAAAGTTATCAGTCCCTTTTATCCTACTAAGGCTGTAGCTTCTTAACTAGTTTACTACAGGAATTTTCCTAGCCTTGTGCTGGACTTACTTATAGTATAAAATCCAGTCTCACTTTGATTAGTAGAAATGGGGTTTTTAGAGCTATAAAATGGGCAACTTAACAATCAAAAATTAACTTTAATTGAACTTCCGAAATAACCCAAATTTCCGCAGGTTATAAGACAGCAGCACCCATAAGGAAGGGATATAGCCGGTATCAAGAAAGGTCTGACTCGTAAGATAAAGTAAAACTCAACATTTTAAGGAAGAGGGTTTAGCTATGAAGATAGATAAGAAATATGAGAAAGTCTCTGTGTTTCCAGTTTCTAGTTATAGGGAAAGGGTAAAACCTAACTTGGAGGTTCCTTTTCTAGACAGGAAGTTTCTACTAGATTATCCATCTATTTCTAAAGATATTCATACAATAAGTACAAGTACTATAACTAAAAAGAAGTATAGCAGCTAAGAAACAAGGTGTGTATAAGAGTATAAGAAGAGAAGTCTAGCTTATAGGGGGTAGGTATGAAGGTTGAGAAGAGAAGAAGAAGAAGATGGGTTATTTGGGCATGAATAAGAAAGCAGCTACAACGACTAAACAAGGGATCCGCAAGTACAAGCTGCAATAAGAGGAGTAAGGTCCATAAGATAGTTATAATAGCTAATATAAGAAAATAAACATAGGTATGAGTAAACAAGCTGTGATACAGACTTCAGTAATATAGGCATTAAGAAAATAGGTCCTTTTAAGATATTGATACAGAAACATCAAAGTAAGAAGTAGATTAGTGAAAGTCCGCTTTTCTTGTTGTTAGACATTTTGAGTTTCCTAGACAGGATTTTATAAGTATACGTAAGGCAATTTCTTATATTCTACGAAAAGAAATTCAGGAAGTATTTAAGTATTTCAAGAGTAAGACAGGTACAATAAAGAAGTCTCGGGAATTCTAAATAAATATAAAAGAAGCCTTGGAAAGCCCACATCACGAGTTCTAAGCGCGTTGTACAAAGGAAACCCGGGGCCCTCTTGTTGTTTTTTTTTTAATTGCCTTCTAAATTACTAAGAGTTAAGTTTTTCCTTAGAATTTTCACTAAGAGAGTTCCTTTTTTCAGTGAGAACTTAGTCTTCTAGAAAACCTTCACCTAATTCCTTCCGACTTTTTGGCTATTGCCTAGAGGCACCTCTTTAGGCATTGCAACTTAATAGGAAATAAACTGACTTAGTTCACTCATACTAGCTATTACCACTTTTCGTCTAATCAGCTACTATTTTTTACTAAACCGGGGTTGGGTTGGGCTATAAGCTAAATAAAGTTTGACTTACGAGAGTTATCGCGGACAAAGGGCTCTCTAGAAGATTCTGGGTTAATGCTCTATTCTATCTCTTCTATTTGTGAAAAATAGTAATCATCTATGGATTTATATATGCCCCTACTTGTAGTATGCTGAAACTCTGAATTAATTATTTTGAGTGGGTATATATGAAGGAATCTTAAACATGTATTTGTTAAAAACGGATCTTGAAAACTTTCTTATTAACAACCCTGTCTGTACTAAGCGACAAAGAATAAAAAGAGTATAATAGTATAGAGAAAGTTTCTATATCTATCTATCTATTTCAACAATATAGGGCCTACTAGTTGAGGATAGTTCTTTTGGGTTCTGTCTAGAAATATCTAAGAAGGAGACTCCCGTTTTGGTAGACTTGGTCACAAAGATGTGTATCGTCATAAGAAGTTCGGAGGTCAGTATAGTATAGTATAAATATGTTATCGTTTTAGCTCTTTGTAATTATTACGGATATAAATGTCGGCAAATCAAGAGAAACAATATGATTATGGTACGAAGTAATGCTTTTTTCTGTAGTCTAGTTTAGCGGAGCACTTTTTATGACTAAAAAGCTTGACTTGTAAAATATGAGGGAAGATGAAAGTTAAGGCATATGAAAAAAAGGGGGTCATTCAATTAACTAATAGAAACCCGCTGTACTCCTTATTAAAAACCCCGCTAAAGATTTTCCTTATTGTAATTTGGGCTGTACTAACCCTTGTTAAATAGGACAAAGTAGGGACATCAGCAGTGCTTTGTATAATGAATGAGCGCCCGGGAATCCTAGGTTTTCTATATACTGGATACTGGATTTTGACTCCCTCCTGTTGGGGCTTTTGAGAATTCTATTCTATAAGGAGTCCTTGCCCAATTTATACTTGGGTATTCCTTCAAATCGCTGTTGGCAACCGTATAAATAAACTCTAACAGTAGCTGGGATCTAAAAACTAAAGAGTAAATAGGTCAAATCTAAAGTGTTAGGCTTTTTTCAAGATGAAACCTCCTGGCGGTCCTTTATGTTATATATTATTCTTAGAAGTTCCTCTTCAAAACTTATTTAGTATCTTTCTTTGCTTTACTTTTCCAACTCTATTTTCTGGATATTTAAAGTATACTGGTCGAACAAGGATATAACTATATAGCACAAATAAAAGGGGTTTTTTGAGTGAGAGTTTTCTTTAGATTCTGGTTCCGCTAAAAAGATTTTAAGGAATAAGTTGAAGCTGTTGTTGTAGTACCTCCTGTCAATTCTCTCCGGGCCTGGGAAAGCTCATTCATTAATAGGCAGCTTTCTAGTCTGCAAGCCATCAAATAGGGTTAGATATTAAGAATTCTCCTAAACCCTTGTTCAGGAAAAGGGGGAATAAAATGGAATATATGAAATGAAATCCAAGCCAATTGAAAATGTATCCAACAAAGGTTTTCTATTTTAAGTTTAAGGGCACTATCTGGTCCTGGTCCTAGTTTGGTCTATGGAGGTTTACTAGTTGCTAAGTGTTCAAGGGTGGAACTGATTAAGCTCAATGCCCTTATTTTATGTTACGAGAGATCCTTCTCTTGCAGCTTTAACGAGATAAGAATTGTTATAATATAATAAGTAAGGGAAGTTTTTCTTCTGTAAGCTGGTAAAGGTGTTAATACAATGTCAAAGAAACCCGGTTCTATTTTCTTTTGGAAGCAAGTTAGTTTATCTTGATAAAGGAGGATTCTGATAATTGTGTATAGCTGGATAACAGAGACTTTCTTTCCCAGAGTAGAGGAGATTCCCTTTTCTCCTTTGAGTTGATAGTATTTTCAAGATCTTGTAACTCTATTTTAGTTTAGGAAGGTGTAATACCTTTCTTTTAGTTGTAAAGCTGAGAATCCTAAGAATTTGTATTGTATTAGTATTTCCTTATGAACAATATTCCTGGGATTGATTGTTGGAGCTAAAGGTCAAACCAAGTGCAGATTCTTGTCTAATGGAAACGAGTTGCTCGTTGTTCTAAAGGAAGTGGAGCTGATGGAAGTAGTTCTTCTGATAGCAAGGATAATAATAGATAGATAATTGTAGCTCTGAAGTATTCTGGGTTTTGTAAAGCTAGGAAAGTTTCTTCTGTGTAGGTTCTGGAGTCAGGAGTATGAGTATTAGACTTTATTTATCAGATTCTCCAACTGTTTAGGATAGATACAATAGAGAACTCCTCATGGTTGGGATTTGAAGGCTAAGGAGTTAAAGAAGTCTGTAGCTAAAGGTGTATTTGACATAAACAGGATTCTATCTCTTTGGGTTTCGCAAGCTAGGAACTCTATTATATAATTGGGAGCTCTTGTGGATGTTAGTCCAGCTAATTGTATTCTGTATAGTAAGGCTAATAAAGGTGATAATCCTAGTATGGGATAAGCGCTAAAGGAGTTAAAGAATTGCTTCTAAGAATCTAAGAAATGAGTTCCTGTTTGTAAGTTTAGGAGTCAATACAATAAATAATTCTTTGCTTTGTCTCTTGCAGCTAATGGAGTGTAGCTATTAGGAAGGTATGTATCTCGCTTTAATCTTACTATTCAACTATTCCTGATTTTATCTTGCTTATGGATTCCAGCCTGTATAAGCAGTACAAGTTCTTTTACTTTTAACCAATATTCAGGTACATGAATCTAAAAGTCCTCCGTCATTCAATGCTTCTTAGCAGTCCTTGTTTGTGTAGATAAATAACACCTTTATCTTGTAAGTACAATTCGATAGACCAACTTCTTCTTGAGAACCAACTAGACTAGAAATCCTCTTATCTTACCAAGTTCTTCAGTTGCTTTGATCTATTACCATTTACCTTGAGGGAATGTCCTTCTTGTAGCTCTTTTGATTGACAGTTGTTTTTAGGGAAGACAGTCCTATGACGGTCAGGGTTTGTTAGTGCTTTCTGAATTCATTTGCTTCGACTTAGCTGGTAAAGGTAAAGGTGTAAATTAATGTATTCTTTCTTTGTAATGGACTAGAGATCTCTTAATCAACAAGTTTCCTAATCTTAACATTCTTAGAGGTTCCTGTAAGGTACGAAGTTCAACATTCTTTATCTTGATCTTGATTCCGATCTAACTAAATAGAAGGCATAAGTAAGTAAGATTTTTGTAGATGTTCTAATTCTAATGGGAATAACCGGTCTAATAACATATAAGCTGTTGAAAGCAGTGCTGCGAAGATCTTTATATCAAGCAAATCCTCCGTTTAGCCGGAAGTCTTAGATTTTGTATTCCAGTGGTTTAGGCCAAGCTGCTAAAGGTCTAGAAGCTAATAAAGACTAATTAAGTTCCTGTGATGTAACTATAGGAATTGCAGATAATGGTAACAGATTCTATTTGTTTTAGTTGTTGGTACGAGGTGCTTTTTGAGGATTAATGGATATACAGAAACAGATAATTGTTGCTACAGGATTAGAATTCCCGGTTAATTGGAAAGCTAAAGGACTCAATGGTTTCAGGTAGGAATCGTTGTTACCATTAAAGAATTGTTTGTTCTAATGGAATCTAATTAATGTCTTAGGGTGCAAAGGTGTTCTTGCAAGGAAATCTCAGACAGTATTCTTTACCAAGGCTAACTTATGAATTTCCTAACTTGTTTGTCCATTCAGGTACTTTTTTTCTGGTAAGTTGTACTAATATCTTCCTAACCGAACTAGAAATCCTATTGTATTAGTTCTTCAAAGATAGCTTTCAGATAGCTAGGAATTCATTTGTATTCTTGAGTAGTTTCCTTAACAGGTATCGACCAAGGTAAACTTCAACATTTTCGAGTACGCTTCTAGTCAGTAACTAGCTAGTAACGCTTATATGACTGACAGCAGGTTTTGTTAAGGAATCAATCCGATAATTCTAATGGAAACGGATTCTCTAACATCTTTGTAATGGAAATCTCACTTTCATGTGCGGATAAGCAATTAAAGGAGTTCAAAAGATAAGCTAATATGGAGTTGTATTCTTTGGCAAGTTGCTAACAACTAAGAATTCTAGAAGTTCCAGTGTAACTAGTAACTTAAACTTGTAGGAGAATTGTTGCTTTTGGTATCCTTAGACCCGGATATTCCTATTCATTCCCTTTGAGATTAGGAACTTACTCTCTAAATGGGTATTCTTCTGTGCTTGGCATTGTTCTAATGGTATTGCAGTGTTATAATGGAGGCTTCTCTTTCCTTTGTTTGGCAGCATATCTTGATGAAAGCTTTATTCCGATCTATCAGGTTTAGCCTGTCAAGGTGTTCAACAGATGTCTTAGAATTACCGGTTAAAGTTGGAAAGGATAACATAACTGAATCTAAAGTTTATTTCTTTGTAATGGACATAAGCGCTTAGAGGGAGTCTCAACACAACATCTGGGATTGAAGGCAAAGGAGGTCGAGAAGATTCTGTCTTCTTGGTCTAGGAATTGCAGCTCTATTGTAGCACTATTGTAACTATTTAGGAAAGTGCCTGGATAACAAGTAATATAGGATTCTATTGTTGCTGAGTATTCGATTTGGGGAGTTTAGGAAAGTACTGTCTAGTATTCTCTAATTCTTTTGGGATAGCAAGGACAGTTGAGATTTTCTATTCCTTTGTATTAGTTCTTCAGCAGGTCTGTATAGCTATAGCAGGCAAACGAGTTAATTGTGTTAGCTATTCTCAATTCCGTAGATTAGAGATGTTGATTCCGTATTCTTGTCAAGAGCTTTCCATCTTCCGTAATAGGTGCTAAAGGATTCAAAGACTTAAAGAGTTCCCGTTTATTTAGAGTCAATGTATTCCTGAGCTTATTGGATAAACTGATATCTTCCATTTCTCTTGGTTTCTTAGCAGTCAGTCCAAAGCCGATGGAATCTCTTGTGTAGCTTTGTTGGCTAAATGGGGAGGATAATAGAAACGGATATTGTCTTGAGGTGCGGCTTTCAAGTGGAATAGAGTACTATTAGAGTAGAATGCTTTCCGAGCGCTAATGGTTTCAGCTTACCTTGGGCATGGGTACCGATATCTTAGCTGAGCGGTCTTGTAAGCAAGTTTATCTTGATGCTATGCTATAGAAAGCTTTCTACACCGATCTAAGTGTATTGATTGTGCAGCTATTTAGGATAACAGATTCTAAAGAAAACCGATTGACAGAGACAGTTCTCGGTTAAGCAGAAGTAATTAAAGGAATATAACACAAGAATCTTTGAGCTTATAGCCTAACCTAAGTCTTAATTAATGGAAAGCAATTCACTTTGTTTCTGAGATTCCTTTGAGTTGATATTCCTAGTAAGCCGGTTCTGGAGTATTAGAATTTCCATGATATTAGTTCTTCTAAGCGGATTGAAAAGGATATTCTATTCTCTATAGTCTTTAAAGTCCACTCCTATTCTTATTCTTACTTCCTTTCCGGGGTCTATCTAATTGCAAGCAGAGGACCCCAATTTCAGGGAATCCAACATTGTAGCTAAGAGGGTTCTACTATTTGTAACAGTTTTTTCTAGTAGGCTTTACTTTAAAGTGTAAGTTGGTTCTATATGGATACTGTATGGCGTAAACCTCGTAACCAAGAAGATTTCCTCGGTAAAAGGATGTACTCTTTCTACTTCTAAGGTTTCAATCCTCTTTCTTAAATGATAAGCTACATATGGCAGGAGGTCTTTCTCCCGTAAGACGGGCTATCTATAAAGTCTAGAATTCTATCTAATAATTTCTATGTAATTAAGAGTAATACAAATACCACAATAGCTACAAGCTTAAGTCTTTTGTTTGCCAGGTAATTAATACAAGTCTTTTTTATTTCACCAAGAAGGAATTATTGACTCCTTCACTACAAAAACAGGAACTCATTTTTAGCTTTTCTAAGATTCTACAGTAGCTGCTGCACGCAAAGACAGAAACCCAGAGAATCCGGTTTCCCCACTAAGAATGTTCCCAAAACCAACAAAGAAAACTAAAGAGCTTGCTTAAGAAATAGCTACACTTGGACAGCTTTCCCCCTATAATATACGGATTTACAGAGCAGTTCTAAACCTCTAATTCTGCACCTTTGGTTGTTTTATCGTAAGCGTGCCAAACAGGGTTTCATTTGTCTTGCGCTCAGTACTTCAACTTATATTAGATTAAAAAAAAGGTAACTTATTTAATTTAAGAAAAGAACTTTGTAAAAGGAAATCTTTATCTCAATCTCAGGAGTTACTCAATCTGGATACACTTAAAGTTAAAGGTTAACTAGTGCTTTATAGAGTTTATAAATGTCTTACCCACGATAGTCAATTTTTTCAATAAAAGGCTGTTTCTTTTACTAAACCGATTCTTAAGAAGCTCCTTTGATCATTTTTCAGAGGATTATGCTAGTATTTCTTTCCAAACCTAATGAAATGAAAAGCTTTACTTATATCAGAGCTCCTCTCTCTACTAATAAAGGGGTCCCCTTTAACTTTCGTACCTTGCTTGAGACTTCGAATAGAAAACACCCTCGCTTCCATTAGCTGCCCTTGATGAGGTATACGAGAACGGAATTGAATATAGAGATTTGCGAGTGCATTGCTTATTGTATTCAAACTCAAGGCTTTTTTACTTAATTGTCAACTAAGGGTTCTAGTGGTTATTTATTATTAATTTGGCATATATGTGAGTTTCATCTTTCGTAGTAGGATACCCCACCCCTCAGATATCCCCTACAGGTCAAGATACTAG
Source organism: Pelargonium x hortorum (assembly GCA_036897525.1). Taxonomy (NCBI): domain Eukaryota; kingdom Viridiplantae; phylum Streptophyta; class Magnoliopsida; order Geraniales; family Geraniaceae; genus Pelargonium; species Pelargonium x hortorum. The sequence goes on from JAYMTJ010000006.1 coordinate 145,455, forward strand.
ATCAAAGAGGCATGCATTTCGCTAGAAAAGGAATTAATTCGGTTTATTAATAGATGAGGTGTGACTAGACTATATTATTTAAATCCTTTTTATTTCGTCAGGATCAGTGAAAACAATAGGCAGAAATCTACTAATAGTGAGAAAAAAGAAGTTCTTTTAAAGGGCTTAATCCTAGAAGATTCCTACAACTGTCATTATAGCGGGTCTTTCATTTTTGTAAATAAAAAAATTACTGACTGCCTTTCTAGTTAGGTTAGAGCGATTTCCTTAATATCTCTTTTAAGAGTCAAAAAAATGCGAAACTAAACAAGGAAGGGATATACAAGTTTTCTAAAGTGCTAGTAAGTATTGTACCACAAACCTGTTACTTTAGGGGTTTTTTGAAGTGTCGCACAAAGGGGAGTCGCCTCCAGGATACTTTAGGACATTCCACTATAGAAACTTGTCTATATTGAATGAATTCCAAATCAAGAGTAATCTTATAACATATAAGTTTTTATCTAGGAGTGTCCTTATACTCGGGCTTTTGCAGGAAAACAAAAGGCCAAACCGACATGAATAGCTAAGAGATATGTAACAAAATACAACAAGTTAAGCACCAAATATCTACCCTGGTATCCCTTACCTTATTACGGCGCCTCTTGTAAGGAATCCGCCTATTTTCTTTTTTTTATTAAGAGACTAAGACCCCGAAATGAAATAATTAAATGCCGCCACTAGTGACAGTAAAGCAATCCTGCTAGATATTATGTCCATTTCAAGGGAAAATATATATAAGAAATATTGTATGTGTCTATACACCTCAGTAATAAACAAATAAAAAAGAGTTAATTTTCTAGAAAAGTAGGATTTTAGCTATATATTCGGAGCAGATACAAAAGGCTCTATCTAATAAAGTATATACCTCATCAAGAGATACGCCGGCGGTAACTCATTATTATTAATTCAATAATCAAAGCGACGTGTCCTACATTACACGGATCGGCCTAGTAGTTTTATCCCTTACGAGATAAATCGAAAAGATTACTAGAATAGATGGAACTCGGACTGACCCTTTAGTATGTTATAATAAGAACTTGGCAGTGGATATAAAGATAACCAAAACTCGAACCCGCGGCCATTAGCCCAAATGAAATTCGATTTAACAATTACTAAAGCTCTAAGCTACTTACAAGTTCTCGTTGTAAACAGGCAGACGTTAAAGTTATTTTCGGATGCTTTTTCTAATTCAAATTAGACTAAGAATTAAGACATGAGAAAAGAAAGGGGGAACTTATTAATAAATATTGTATTCATATCTCGTCTCGGGAACAAAGCTAAGCACACTTCAAACTTTATTCTATGACCAGAGTTGACGAAGACTTAAGAGCTGCTACTTAACTCTTACTCTAAATTGGGCTAAGGAAGCTTAAAAAGCATTAATAAGAACTTCCGTACACACAATTTAAGATATAGGACAGAGAACTCCTATGTATAAGTATTCACAGTTTTCTACTAAGAAGTGAAAAAAAGTACTAACCCAAGTTTTAGGCTTTCAAACCCGAAATTTGAAGGAGCTTTTTCCCCTATTTCTTACCTGTGCCCTCCCCGTTTTTTTTATTAGTAAAAGCCCTTAGGTATCACAATACCTTACAAGGAATTCCTACCTTCATTACTAGCCTTTTTTTGGTTTCCCAGGGACAGGGAGAAAATTTCTAAGTCTACCATAACAAGACTTTCAAATTTAGAGAAGTGTTAAGTAAGTTAACTGGCCTACAAAACAAAAGTAGAACACTTTGTTGTTCCCCATTAGGTAGCTGTCGCATCAACACCCAGGAGTATCCGTTTACTCTCTAACCATAAAAAAAAGTAGTCCCTTTTGTGTAGAGAGAAAGTACTCCTTTCCCTTACCTCTAAGACTAACTAGACTTGTAGCGAACTTAATACTCTTGTCCTAAATACAGCAGGGTTCCTGGCCACTCATGCATTCTTCAATAATCTAAGACACTAGAATCCCAAGTACAAGCACTTTTACAGTCACATTATAAAGACAACTTTCTTTTCAAATCAAATAAAAGCTAAGAAAAAGGGGTGTTTAGCATTAAAAAAAGCAAACAACAACTTATTGCATTTATTGGCAGTTTAGATACCGCGGTATATACCTTTTGCGTTCGATTTCTTGAATTGCTTATGTACTTTATCTATTTATTACCTTATGACCCTCCTAAGAAAACCGGAAGACTCTTAAATTGAATTCCTCCTTGTTGCTTATGATGGTAGTTACTGCAATAGAACTGACTAAGATGGTATGCTTTAGCTGACTGAACTTGACTACGCCGGTAAAGTAAAGGTGTTAATTAATTGTTCTGGGATAGCAAGCCCTCTGAAATGAACAGTATCTTCTAGTCTGGAACCCTTTTATGGTGGTATTGCCCCTTTTGGTATTGCTTTAGCCTCTGTCAACTTATGAATTTCCTGTGAACCTGTCCATTTAACAGTAACTGGTATAGCTGGGATATCGCTCTTAAGCAACTATAGGGTATTCCGCGTAAGAAGTCTCGGTATGCATATGAAACAAGTACTTTGAAAAATGAAGGACTTAAACCTGTGAATTGAAGGTCTTTTTCTTGTTGTACTAATTGAATTCTTGGTTATTGTCAATGAGGTAAAGCTAGCCAAGCGCGGTACAGTTTCTTGTTAGCTAGTGAAAGAAGGAATTGGAAAGAGAGATGGTAAGCCTTAAGGTTGCTGGAAAGCTATTTGTAGAAAATTATTGAAGATAGGCCTTGGGTAATTTGAATCCACAAATTTCTGTGTATAACTTGGCTTCATTATTAATATTAATAAAAAACTGGAATTGAGTCAAATTCGGGAGTAATAATCGGGGTTCGGTACTTCAGAAACCTATTGTATGCCCTTTTCGCGAGCTAGATACCATTTTATTTTAGCAGCAGCCCCTTTTTTTTGGGCCGGGGCAGTTTTCTAAAAATAAAGAAATTCTTGTTACTTTTTGTTACCATTATTTAAGACAACCTATACCCCTCTTCATACACGTAATTCTTAGAAAATCCCTTGTTTTCGAAATAAATCATAGAGCCCGATAAGAGAGTAATTATTCCCAAAAACCTTACAAAATGAAACAGTTTACCGCTTTTTATTTTACACCAATAAGAAAAAAAGTATAAGCACTTAAATGAAATAACAAATGGATTTGGTATAATACTCCTAATAATAAGGGCCTATAACCATTGTCTAACTCTCCAAGAAAAAAAGGAATGCTAGTCCTCGTGAATATGGATCAAAGAAGGAGATCCGTATAATTCACTTTTGACTTTTTTTAGGATTCCTGGTAAATAGTTTAAGGAAGTTCTGTTATTTCTGGTCATAATAGTGTAAGGTGTTCTAAACTTAATACTACTGGAGGCCTTAACCTCGTAAACAAAGGTACTCCGTAAAGTAAAAGAGATTCATATTTATATACTACTAAAGCTCTAGCCTCCGTAACGATAAGAGCAAAAACCAAGAGGAATTCTGCTTACTTAACAACAGAGAACAACATCTAAGAAAAGTAAAGGCATACTCCTATAACTGACTATTTAGAACAAGTTATTGCAGTATAACTCTCTATACTCTCTCATGGAAGACTTTCCCCTAGCTAGAGCTCCATTAGAATAATAAGACGGGTATCTCCCATTACATTAGATATCTCCAGCTCCCCTAACTCCTCTCCTGGGTAAATCTTATCTAGTTTATTAGCTTCTCTTAAATTAGGTTGCGTTAAGCGGCTCTTTATAGATTAGTATACTCTTCATGTTGGTTTAGGATAGGCTCCCTTCCAGTACTTTTGTTTGTAAAAACATATAAGTCGGAAGAATCCTAGGTCACTTCAGTTTCAAGCGATAGCTAGAGATATGAAAGGGTTTCCTCTAGGGTACTTTCAGCCGGGAAATGTTATATGCTTTATTGGAATCCTGATTAACATGGGAGCCCCTGTAGTAAACTAATTGTATGCCCTTGCGGACCTTAGTTTCATTGGTTAGTTATAAAATTATTAGATGTTATACTTCAGCATAACATAAGGCACTGCTAATATAAGAAGAGGATTTCTAGAGGAAAGATTTCTTTTAATAAATCCTATAATTTGGGATTCCAAAAATACTTGATTGAAAGAAGCTCACTCAGGGTTAAACATATATCAAAATAGTGTACATTCCCAAAAACTGCTCTAACCGAATCCAAGGATTTCCTTAAATTGAAAACTCTAATAATAAAAGCAAAGTCGGTGAGTAGAGAATACTCTTTTAGAAAACTTAAAGTACCAGCTCCTTTTGAAATTTCCTTAGGATAGAAAACCCATATATCTGACAACTCTAACAACAAACCCTTTCTGAAATGGAAAGAATGAAGGAAAAGATTCTCTCTAGTCAAGTGTACCGCCTTTCTAAAAAGGAGTGGTCTATACTTTTTCTTTTTTTTCATAACGCCCATATAAGGAAAGGAGCTACAATACTTTTGGTATAAAGTAAATAGCAAAGCGCAAATGTGAAAGGAAATCTTGGGCTTAATTTATTATTATTTAAGCAATGTCTAATAAAAAGGGTCAAATTCCTAGGAAGCTGTCCCGAGTCGGGGATAGAAAGAAACGTTACTGAAAAGCAAACAACCCTTTAAAATTCAAAAAGGGGCGTCTGCCTTGCTAAATTAGGCATAAATTTATAACAAAACAAGTACGGGATTCCTTCTTACTTTAGGAACTAGACTTCTTAGAACTCTCTAATATATCCTAGTAGGAAGATGCTCTTAAGTTTCTAATCTTGTCTGTCAGCTTCTCTTAACTTACTTAGGGAACTTACAGGAATCGCAGCTCTCTGAAATAGAATGTACTTCTGGCAGGACCAACCAATCTAACTAACGAGTCCTAACCCGTGTTTCAGGTTGTACTAACTTCTTACCAATTCGTTGTGGTACATAAACCCGGATTTTTCTTGTAGCATATTGAACTAGTTATCTCCAAGAGGAAAGACTCTATAATATTGGGAATTCTTCTGTGCAAACCGGTATTTAAGACATAAACCAGATTACCGGATTATCTAATTCTAATGGAATGTCTTATTCTTAGAATTCCTATAGAATTTCTAACATCTCCAACGGAAAGCCCGAACCTTCTGATCGATCAGTTTAGCAGGTTTAGATGGTATTCCGTTTGTATTTAGTATTCCTTTGAGATAGATACACTTGCTTACATTATCTCTATTAGATCCGCTATTGTACTTCCTTCTATTCCTATACTGACTGGTTGATTCCTTCTCTTGTGCTACTACTGTCTGACACAGGGACTGCACCTTCTCTTCCTACAGCTCCTACTAACTGGGCTTGCACCTCCTTCTCTTAAAAGAATGGGTGTTTTTTCTACTCGTCCAAATTCGACTCTCAACTGTCTTGATTGCTTCACCAGCTCCTCAATGAGCAAGGAATCCTTTTAGAAGGGGGCAATAATAACAATTATATAGGTACCATACCAAAACGACACTCTTATGTTAAAGAAGTCAGAGGATCTCCTAAGATTTTAGGTGGTATTCTTAATGTACGGGTCTAAGGTGTGTAATAAGTGACTAATCTTTCGTTGTTATAATTAAAGTTCTTTCTTTATTGTAGAATATCCAACAAAAATAGGTATAGAAAGAATACTGAATAAGCTGTGTATTGAAGAGTCCTCATGACTAACAGGTGCGGTGTAGGGTCTATAGGGGGGGGCACGATAATCTGATGTGAAAGACTTTATACAATGTACTTTGTTTGTCCAGAGCTACCCTATTTGTTATGTTGGTTTTTTGCCTATCACGAAGTTTATAAAGGCTAGTTTTTCTTAGTAGGGTTAAAGGATTTATGCTCTAAATTCTTGTAAAATAGCTAAGAGACTTCTTGAGAGTAGAGGTTTCCAGCCTGTGTATGCTTATATCTTAAAGAATCCTGTCCTGCCTAATTACTTCATTTTATTGTGTCAATTATAAGATTTTGTATTCAAAAGGATGCATATAGAAATCATTTTTGGTCAGGAAATTGCAATACAAAGAAAGTTACCCTGTAATATAATGAAATTATTCGACTCACACCCTCGGAGTACGTTATGGCCTCTTCAATAGTTGAAAAAAACTGACTCCTTTTCGCATTCTTCAAATTACCAAACAAAGGATGAGAGCTATTTCGTGAGAATGCTCAGTAAAAGTCCATAGAATATTACAAAATATATTTTTTACGGTTCAAATCAAATAAAGAGAAAATAAAGGAATACAGATTAGAACAATGCCAAAGTTATTGTCTAGAATGCTGTTTATCCTCAGTTTAAATGCCCAATAATCGTTCGATTTAACAAATTTTTTCTTATGGTATATAGGATCAACAACAAGACTTACATTTAGGATTTCTTTGTGACTTACCAGGCCGGACTGGAGAGAAGGGAAGAACAATAAAGAAAGCAATTCCCTTTTGTTAATGACCAAGCTATAAGCTTTAAGGTTGTTCTGGAGCTTCCTTACAAACTAGGAAACAAAAGACTCATAGAGATTTCGAATTTAGCTACTCAAATAGATTCTCCCGCTTAATTCAGCAAGTCCCCATTTTATTTTCACTGTTCAACAACAAGTCTAGAAATAATAGTTAGATAAAGAACCCCAGAAGCCCCGTACAGTATTTATATTACAAAAAAAACTCCGATTAAAAAAAGGGGCACCCATCTTAGAAAACGGGTTCTCTAAAATAGTAGAAGCTTCCCAGGCCAATCCCTTACAACTTTCATTATGAAAATAAAGCTCCCTTTTCTAACACCCACTACACAAAAAACAGGCTTAAACTTGACTTCATTTAAATACGGGACTCCCTTCAATCAATTTCATTTAATTAAATATAGTATAATCCTAAAATGTGTTTCCATCTAGAACCTCTCTAACTACAAATGCATTTCTACTTACTTAGAAGTCCCGAAAAAAACACAAGTTTATTCTAGTTAAAAGCTATGTATTTTGTTTACTAAATTCACTTTAATTGGATTTCCATAAAAGATAAGGAAGTCTCCTAATATAAGAAGTAGAAAATCATGGTATAGTCCATAACAGAATATTTAAACCGCTAACCCTTAAGGGAATGCACAGTTAAGACTTAACCTCTCATTTTATTCTACATACTCTTACCTCTGGACTAAGGCCGTCTCCTTACTTTACTTTAAAATCCCTATTCTCGTTAATAAAGACGAAAGAGAAATATACCCAGTAAGATCCACAAGACTTTCAAGAACTTATATAATAACAAATTCTAGAGGAATCTATAGCACAGAAGTTTAGGCCACTCAGTTGCGGATTTGAAAGCCTTTATTTCCTATACTTAAATTATTTGCCTATAAAAATGGTTTTAGAGAACTAATATCTAAGGAGCCTTTCTACATAGACAAAGAAGGAATACCAGAGACAAGACCCCGTTCTTTGAATGCCTTCAATTAACCAAACCACAAAGAATTACACTGACTAGAAAACTAGAAAAGACTTCTTTTCTTCCTAGTCAGAACTTGTTTGTTGACTTTGACTTGCTTTTCTTAAAACTTATTCTTCATACCTTAATCGGAGCTTTCATTTTCAGCTAGACTTTAAAGGTAGATACCCCCTTGCTAATGAGAAAGGAACTCTTGTATTCCCTGTCATTTTAGTTTCTTTTGTACTACTTAAGTAGCTCTTGTATTAGATTTTTTTGGTTAAATGCGGGATATTCCCTCACAGCCTTTGCTCTTATCGGTAAAAGAAGAAAGAGTATGCCTTAGAAAATAATGAATAGGTCCTTCTTCCCAACAGTAGCGAAGCGTAGGGAGGGAAATGCTTAAGAGTTTCTTGGTATAGCGAATCTCACACAATGACACCTACCACAACTACCTACCAGAAAACTTGATCAGAAGGACCCGGTAAAACTGCCCAAAAGCTCCTTAATGCTTACTTTGAGCTTGAGAACCTCTTATCTTATGGAGACCTCATATTAATGGGCCTAGAGTTCTCTTATTCCTTCTTATACGAAACTTGAAACCAGAAACAGAGGAACACAAAAGATAGCTACTTAGCTTTAACTTGCTTTTCTTCTAGTAGTTAATCAATAAATAGTTTGATGTATTAGAGTCAAGATTCTAAAATAAAGAGAAACTTAGAGAGGTTGAAAAGCATTACTCTTACCGATCTGCAACGAAGTGGGGGAGGTTAATGTCATATAGTATCCGTATACTCACAGACAAAATTTACTTACTAGAAATAAAAAGGAAACTCTTTAGCTTCAATATTGGATTGGCGAGCCTCTAAACCCTTTCATTATTATCCTATCCAGAATCGCTTTATCTTTACAAATTATCAAGATCTTAAAGATCAAATATCTATGCTAAAATGAGACCTTCTTCTATATAGTAGAAAAGTTTGTCATTTTTTTGCCCCGGCTGGTGTATAAAAAGCGGGTACAAATGTTGAAGTACAGTACTGTAGTCTATAAAACTCATTAGAATTGAATTCTGTACTTTATATTTATTTATATGTTTTGTTTAGTCTATTTAATGAAGGGCTGAATTTTTATTGCGAAGGGTAATATTAGAGACACCCTATTAAGTCCTATTAAGGTTTAAGTAAGGTTTAAGTTTTTTTGTCAAGAGTTAAGGGTCTCTCTTATCTTAGAGGAATCGGATTCGAATAAGGCAAAATGAAATAAACGACTTTAGTGCGTAAAAACTCACGTAAATTCTTAAAATGAAGAATCCATCAACGTGTCTGTCTGAAGCAGGGGTTAAAACCCTACGTAAGAGTCTTCAATATCGGGTTTCTCGTGCATAAAGCGTAATATTAAGGTTGATAGGCGCCGGGGATTCCTTTTTTTCCCAGGGCTTCTTGCTATTCGATATAAAGCATTCTTTCAAAACTAAGTAAAGCTAAAGCTCACCCCTTCATAGAGGTACAAAGATAAAGAAAGGGTAATTAAAGGACAGAACGATAGAACCCTATGGGCCTATCTTACTGGTTTTCTTCCTTAATGAATTAGGGAACTCTTCATTAGCCTTTCTCTTTAATCTTAGGGATGCGTTAGCTTGCTTGTCTTTCTTGTTCGGGTTTCTATTCGTCGATCTCTATTACTGAGGTACGGAATATCAAGGTATAGGATGATAGTTACTGGTGGTTACTTCTCTTTAGTTGTTAGTACTTTCCTGTCTGAGCTTCTGAGTAAGTCAAAGAATGATAAAAGGAAAGGTAACGAAGTAACGACTGAAAAAGGGAAAGGTAAGTTTATCTTGTGCTAGTTTAATAAGCATTTTAAGGTAATTTACTAGGGGTTTTGTTCCAGATTCCATGCCACTAAAGTCAACAATTGGTAAATTCAGGAGAGTTCCTCCAATTATTCGTCTTAGAGCCTCTTCCTGTCTAGTCTAGTAAGCTAAAAGAAAAAGGAAAACCTATCCCCTTCCTTTATGTGCCCTTACCACTCAGTCAACACTTTAGTCTCTATATGTCCTTTATATCTTCCTTAGAAACATAGGATCTAACTAAATTTGATAAGTGCTTCCTCTATATATTTATGTTCTTTATTTCTTACTCAAACCCTTGTTTCTTAATACCTATAACTTTCTTAGCAAGCAGTAGGACTCCTCCTGAGAGCTAAACTCTTATTAAGAGCTGTTTCCGTTTTATCTTCGATACCTTTACAGAGCTCTACCTTTCTTTTAGCCTGAAGTTCCCTTATATCGTATTGGAGAACAAAAAAAGTAGGCATAAGCAAGAAACGAACCCTTATAGACCTTTTTAGTTAACAATTTAGATAACGAGAATTTTGAAAAGCGTAGGTAGCTATCCTAGCTATCAGGACTCAAGAGTAGTACAGCTACTGTTGTAGTAAATGTATCCCAACCAGCTTTTCCAGAGTACCTAAACTAAGGTGCATTTTTTTTTAGGAGTAGTATTTTGAAGTTCAGGTACCTAATTAAGTTGGTGAGTGTTTTCCAGCTTCTCTAGTTTTAACAAGGAATGTGGTTTCTAGCAAATAGTCAAAAGAATTTAAGGAGTATAGCTAAATGGAATTTCTTTTTTGGAAGTCAGATATGTAAGCCGGATATTGCAGGACTGTGAATCCAAGAACACCTAAAAGAAAAGTGGACCTGACTAAAACCACAAAAGCTTAATACAGCAAGGATCTCAACTTACAAAAGTTCTAAAAAAACTTCTGAAATCTTTTTTTTTTTTTACTCTTCTTCTTTTATTTGACTTCTCATGAAAGCTCTTAACACCGGCGTCACCAGTCCCCTTTATGGTAAGTTTTACTGAAGTTTTGAGGATCTACCTATCATTTCACCCTTTATCTAGCTGCTGTATTGGAAAAACTGTATGTACACTTTATTAAGCCTGAGTAAGAATCTTGTAAAAACCATAATTGATTCCATTTTATCTTCTCTAGCAAGAGTCAATCTAATTGCGATTTCTTTTTGGTGTACTGTGCTATTTAATTTCCAGTAACTCAGAACTAAAAACTTAGTAAAAAAGTGTTTTCGTGGCAATTAGGACTCATGAATGTCAGTTAACATCTAGAGTTAGAAGCCTGCATTTTATTCCGAGAAAGGGCATAGCGCTTGCTTTAGAAGAAAAAAGAGGATAACATAAGGATTTCTTAGTTACTGCAATTGCACAGGTAAAGCCCTCATAGGAAGAATAGGATACTAAAAGCTTTGCCCAAGTATAATGGATACTCATTGTATATACGGCACGAGCTTAGTCCGGGGTCCTGTATGCAGTTGAATATAGTTTAGAACTTACTTACACAAAAGAAAAAGGTTCCTTGTTCCATTTATATCCATCAAGAGCCTTTCTGCAGCCCTATTACTACAGGATACTACAATCTATAGAGTCCGAAACTAAAGGGTAATTCTTCCATTTAAAAGAGACTCCTTGACCCTAGTAAACTCCTATTTAGGATGTTAAGTCTTCTTTCGAAAAGCAAGCACTTAGGCTTAAAGATTAAGAAGAAAAGCCGGTGCTTTACCACTTGGCTATACTCCAAAGAATAGAAATCTCACTTTCTACTTTTTACGTTGGAGAGTATACAAGACAAGACGATCTGAATATCTTTCTATATACGTAATTAAAAATGTCAACTTTGACCCAATGTTCGTAGGTTCGAATTTTAATTTTAGTGCGCAAATAAATCAAGGTGTGTTAATGGGTGCTATGTGTATTTGGAATAGCATTCGGTATGCTATAATTTAGGGAATTCTGTGTGGTATCCAAGTTTCTATGTATACAAGTGATACATAAGATACTTATAGCTTGTGGTTTGCTACGCAATTTCATTAAAAAAGAATAAGAATCAAATTAATTATTTGTTGCTTTCCTTTGAACCTTACTAGATAGGTAACCTTGTGGGACATTGCATTTTTTTTATTAAATCATAATGACAAAAAATCCTCCGGTTTATGCCGCTTTCTTGTTTACCTATATTTTTGGATTACTATTATAAAAGGGGTTATTGACTAATCTAATATAAGGATGATTCTTTATAATAACAAATCCGATTAGAGTATAGAAATTTATGCAAATCTATTGGTTTACGCTTTTTTGGCTTGTGCCTTACATCGTATCAGAGTGAAATTATAGTATTCATGTGTATTCACGAGACCCTTTTATTTTAATAGTAAGTCATTTCTTAAATCAAGCTGAGAACAGGAATCAAAAATTTATTAAGACAATAATAAATAATTAGGGGTATTCACATTTTTTTGTTAAAATAAAGTAACCGTAGTAAAAAAAAGACTGATGCTAGTTAAAGTCAGTTCTACTTAAGCTATTGAACTCGTTGTAGCAACTTCGATTCTTTACTTAATTAATATCTTACCCCTATTTTTCTTTGGGGACAATGAGACACCATAACCCAGAGTAAAATGTCCGGGACTGCTATTTTACTGAGTAAGAAAAACTGGATTACAGTAGACAATTAAAATATATATAATCTTTGTGCTTTTACATATAGTATACCCGCGCTGTAAAAGCCTTCTCTTACTTTCCTCCTCGATAATGACTAAGTTAAGAGGAGAATTTGTAAAGAGTAAACACTTATAAAAAGAAAAATCTTAGGTTCGTCAATCCTTGTTGCTGAAATACTATAATCCTGTCAAATTAAAATAAAAAGAAAATGAGAATGTCTGCTAGATTTGCAGGGAAATGCTACTAAACTTAAGTGCGCTTTTCCTTGTAGTAGTGCAAAATTCTATTCGGGGATTAGCCATATAAAAATTTTGAAGGGATTTCCAGGTTTGTTAAAGAGCTGCTACTATATACAATGAATGTAAGCCTCAGAATTTCAAGCCAGTACTAATAAAAAAGAAAGTACATGAGAAAAGGATAAACCACGTAACTTCCGTTTGCTTAATTCATAACAAGGATTAAAAAAACGAGAGAAGTAAAGTCGAACTTTTGGGTATTTATGCTAAGTTTGTCACCCAGTGTTTGCCGGTTTTTTTACAATTTGCAAACCCAAAAAAGCAAAACAAATAGAAAAAACCTATAAAGTATTTCGTAGCTAGAACCCTATATTACCTGTCAGTTAAGAAGTATCCTTAAGATTCATACACCAACTTTCGTAAAGGGCTGCCTTACAGAATGGAAGAGTCATCTATATATAAGATACAAAAGCTGCATATGTTCTCAATCAAGTTTTGCATATACCAAATAAAAGTATATACTACTGGAAAAGCGGAGTACTCTTTGTTGCATTATACCTAAGTTCTAGTAACTTCATAGGACCCTTTTTGCTCTCGTTAAGGAACTCTCCTAGTATTTATTAGGTCCACGATCCACAATCTCTGCTCCATCATTTTCAAACTTCAGGAACCCCTTAGGAACCCCCCCTATTCTGATAAGCCTCAAAAGTATAAGGTTTGGTCTTGATAATCACTTAGATAGTTCCTTGGCATTTAAATTCAATATTCTAGCTTTCGGAAATGGAATGAGTAATGAGTCCACCAAAGCACGGAAATTGACTAGGACGGTTCCTTCTTAAATTAGATCTAAATAGGATTTGTAGTTCGGTTAGGAATCAAAGGCAAACTTTAGTTTGGTACAGAAAATTCCCTGAATGGACAAACAAGTTAGGAACTCAATAAACAAAGAAGACAAAAAAAAGGAGCTTGCTTTGGAATGAATGACTGTCCTCTCCTAGCTAGCATTCCTTCTTTGCTTTGGCAGGCTATACATAGCAAAAAAAACCAGTACCATCATTTAAATAACTACCCTGTTTATCCCTCAGAGCTTACTGTATCCCTTATCCTGATAGTAGTTCTTAGTTGTCCTTACCGGAGCTTACCTTGTTTCGTATCCCACAGTTCAAAGGATTTCTAGTTCCTAAGATGAGTACAGGGAATTGCAGAGGACTTCCTAATGTGACTGACTGATTGGTTCTAACAAAAAAGAGCACTAGGATTTATAGCAGGGTTTGGTCCAGAAGGACATTCTATTACAGATACAGAGGGCTGATTCGTGATTCCTTCTTTTTTAGTTATAAAACACAAATCAGAGTACAGAGCTACACCGTCTATCCGCTTAGATTAGAAGAGAGTACTCTTTTTGCTTTTGCCTTGGCTCGCAAGACTAAAGAGCTTGCTTTGTACTTCCCTTCTTTAGAATCCGTTAATGCTTAGACTAGAATTACTTGCTTTTCCCGTAGATTTCTTTTATATTCCCCTTAACATTAGCATTCGACTCCTTTACTATACCTTTTATTTAAGGAAATAGAATGAGAATCTATCCTAAATAACATTACCAGACTAAACAGATGATCGCTTGGTATACAGAAGAGCTACACTTCCTTAGCCAACTAAACTAGCCTTTACCCGCAATGAATGTCAGCTTTCAATTAGCAAGCAGCCAAGAACACAAGAGCTACCATTTCATTTAGCTCAAGAGACACTTCAAAATGTCTAGAAATAAAGACAAAATAGAAGCATAAATTGAATATTAATTAATATGGCGGGCTGATTGCATAAGCACCTTTGGCATTCCAAGAATTTGTTCCGCCTTCTGTCATCCAATTTAAAGGAGTACTTTACCAAAAATAAGGAAATTGATTCTATATAAAGTATCTAGCTCTTTTATTAAGCAATTTCATAGAGCCCCCTTGTGAAATTCAGGTAATTTAGTAAATTACAAAGAAATCATCACATTTGCTTGGATCCTAGATGAATCCTAAAGAATATAATGCACTTTTTTTCGTATGGTATGGGTTCAGCCGGAGTAACCGTGAAATTAGAGCATATAATTATCCCTAAGAGCTTAGTAATTACTTTTGTTGAGTTTATAGGAATGGGTTCCTTTACTCTATTATTTTATTTGTTGGTTTGGAATTAAGGATTCTGGGTATTGTGAGATCCTATTAAACTATTTAAAGTGACGCCGGCTTATACGGGGAACCCCTATGAATATGGTATACCTTATAAAATAAAAAACACTAACCCACACGGAGGCCTCTATTGTGAAATTTATCTCATGGAAACATCAATTCGAAAGCGAGTAAGGATACTTTGAGCTGCTTTTTTTGCTCTAGCTAGATTCATTCGTTCAAATTTCCAGGGTATTCAGTCAGGTTAATTAGTAAGTACTTGGAGCGGTCATTTTACAAAGTTTTACCCTATACAAAGGGAGAGTAGGCCCAGGTTCTTTTCTTACTTATAAGATGTATGTTGTAATAAAGGTTAAGCACTAGTAGAAGAGACAGGATACTCTCGAGTTAGCTGTTATACTTGTATGTAAGTTTCATTTTGGTAAAAAAAAAACTAAAACTACTTAGTCCATTAATTCCACCTTAACATCAATTCACACAAGAGAAACTTAAAAAAAAAAGGTCTGCTAATAGAATATATTCCCACCTACACCAAAAGGAGACGCTGACATAATGTATAACACCCCTCCCCCCCTATAGTCTTGTTGATTTTCGTTTATATTATATAAAACCGAGTTTCGTGAAAGCATATCTTGGACTAAAGCGCGAGTACTTAGAACCCAGAGTATTCTTACTACATGCCCAGCAAAGGCCGAGCTATACTCCTATATTTCATCAATCAACAAGTTCTGTACAAAAAAGGTAGTGAAGTCGAGTTGTTAAGTACTTTAGGGTTTCTGCTATTAAGTGTTTGTTATACCAATCTTCTGAAGATATAAACTGCCAAACAAGAGTAATCATACTTTAATACTAGTTCAACTTTCTCAAAAAAGTTAAAAAGGAACTTACAGCATCTATAGAAAGTCGGGTCCCTAGAGTTACCCTACAAGATAAAGCCCTACGCCAACTAAAGTAGAAAATGCAGAACTAACGAGGTATCCCTTTAATAACAAGGAGCCCTTACCTTACAAGCATTTTTTAATATACTTATCTTACTTTCCTTAAACCTTGAATTGAGCATTCTTTTCTCTAATTAGGGAAATCCCTACCTAAGTAGTAACACTTAACAAAATTGAACTCTAGCAAGGCTCCTCTCCTATGGCATTGGTTTTCTGAATTACTTGCTACCTTATGATACCCCTTTTTTCTTTGTGTCAAGTTGTAGGATATACTTCTTTTAGCGCAAAAGCAAGACAATCCGAGGAAGGATATCACAGGCTCAATTTGTCTTTTCTTTTGTTTAGACGATAAGTGAAAAAAGTTCTCCGGCACAAAAGCTTCAAGGTCAAGCCCGTACCCTTGTGATATAATATATAAAAGGGTGGTTAGCTAAACGAGACTCATAAGATTATAATGGATGGACCAAAAATCCAATAATAGTAATAGATGCTTATCCGGGCAGCCCCACACCCGACTTGATAAAAAAAAAGCAAAGTCTTATTCTACGAAAAGCGGGCGCGCTCTCCAAGGAATTAGAGTCTTTTTAATCTCCGATTATGATATGAGATCCTAGTTTTTTAATAGTAGATATTTAAGGTAAGGAGTTTGTGTTTATTTGTTACTGATGGCGCTAGTGCTGCTGCAGAGAATGAGGAAGTAGAAGTGGAATTCCGTTGGTTTACGTCTTCTTTAATAGATACAATAAATCCTTTTGCAGTTCTAGTTCTTCGGCTAATGGAAATAGTTGTTTGTCTTGTCGGTGCAGTGTAGCTAACAACTGAAATAGAATCTCTTGTTTTGCAGGACATGTTATTACCTAAAGGAGAGGCTTCAATGTTGCTATTAGGATCACCTTTATTTAATGTTACTATTCCTGATTTAGTATTCCGAGCAAGGGTTTTCCATTGACAGTTGAGAACTGAATAACAGATTGACATAGACAGAATCCGGTAAAGCTGATAACAGAATACAGATTTTTAGTCTTAGTTCTATAGTTTCCTAACTTCTTGGTTTTTTTGTATTGATAGTGTTGTTTTGCTAAAGCCAGTTCTTCCTTAGTCTATAATAGATCCTTCTCAAATCAAACCTATAATTGACTTTCTAGTCTCTACTAGGAATTGAGCAATCCTATTAAATAAGCGTACTTAACAAGCGGAATACTTTCAAAAGGGTCCTTGTTTTAGAAAATGAAGATGTCAAGTGGCAGTTACATGGTTTACGTCTTCTGTAAAGGTTTGTTTAAAAGGAATAGAACTCAGATAAGAATCCTCCATTAAGAATAGAGTCCCTGAAATGACATGTACTATCTGTAGCTTTCTTGAGAGTCTATTCCTAATTATTTCTATAAGATTTTTTTAGGATGCAACTCTCTTAATTAAAACGACTCTAACTTAAACTTCAGGAATAATTTCAGGGATTAACTTAACAAAGGGAGTACCATTATACAAGATCTTAGACTCTCGAACATAAGAATCTCACCCTAAATCGCCCCCCTTTTCCTAAACACCCCTCTATTTACTTCACTTCTATTTACCCACCTTTTGTTAAACTTTACTATTTTATAAACTTACAAGCAGAGGAACAAAACAACACAAAGAAAGAAGTTAATGAATTAATAATTAGTTACATCCTAAACTATCTCTTAGAAATTATTAGGACTAAACTCTAAAAGAACACAGAGCAACTGCAAGAAGAAGAGAATCTTTGACTCATTTACTTTTATCGGAAGAGATATAACCTTGTTTCCTTAGCTTGATAGCAAGAACAAGTAAGAGGATTTAGTGTTGGTTCTAAAGAAAAGATCTGTATTTTGTATCAAGTACAACTGTAGAAAGAGCTTGCCTGCTTTAGAGATAGCAGCACTTGTAAGTTAAGTTTGCCTCTGTACTGCATAGTTAACTCTCTAGCCAAGAAATATGTATTCTGTTATTAGACCCTTCATTTGCTTAGTCATTAGCTAGCAGGGCTCGTTTCCTTTAGCAAGAATACATTGAAGCCTTATCAGGGTCTTTCGGTTTAGGGGAATTTCCTCAACGGTTAGTTATGCTTAAGTGTCTACTTGTGTTAATTGACGAGGTTTCAAAACCTGCACGGTAACTAGGGCTCCTAGTGAGAAGTCAAACTTAAGGCATTCGAGTTCTTTTAGCACAGCCTAAGCCTGAATATTCATCTTATGGTACCCCCTTGTTCTTGTTTTATGAGAGTTTTCCCCCTTTTATTTTATGTCGCAACTATGAAAAAGCTCCTTAATAATGATACTGGAATAGAAAAGATTGCTGAGTATCGGTAAGGGGGGTTTTAAGTAGTAAGTTCTTACACTCATTGACTGATGGTTTTACAGGTATAAATGGAAAGGGAGGAGAATGTAAAATAAATTACAAAGTCTTAGATTCAAATACTAATATAAATAGGGAGCCGCGAGAAACAAATTCGTAGTAAGTAAACGTAAATGTTAAGTTTTACTTTGTCCTTGACAAGGTTCCTGGTCAATCTTTATGAGGCCTGTATTAGAAAATATTTCCTAACATTCAATTTGCTCCTTCAAGTCTATATAATTAGTTCTAAAATTTACCGGTCAATAAGGTATCTCATCTCACAATCAATCTCTCGTTCGTGTGCATTCCAGGGATCTCTTTCTTTGCTTGCGTGCTTTAGGTCTTGCCTGGACTGGGCAATAAAAACATGTTAAGAAAACAGAGTCGCTTTATACATTTCTATGTTTTGAATGATACATTACAGAAAGTAGTAGAGTTATTATCACTTGAGTTGTACTTTTTGGGGTTCCCTTTTTTATATCCGCGGATTCCTTTACGAATTGGAAATAGATTTAGATTACATTAGGTGTACAAATTTCTATTCTAATAAAATAGTTGGATAATTCCTTTTTTTAGCAATTCCTTGTAGAAAAGGTCCTCTTAGGGTCTTTCTTCTATATACGACAAGAGCTAAAAGTAGTTCTAGGGCAGTTGAATTGTTTTGTCATGAGAGACCAGAGCTTACCTAAAAAAAGGATAAGATTACTGTCTTATTTATTATCAACTTCGGATAAAAGGGTACTTTGAGAAGTATATACTGGGAGAGGTAAGAGATATTTTATAATAATTAATATTAGGCACTTCTCTTTAGAGCGAAATAATAGCTTAATAAAATAGGGAGATTCTTTTATTCCTTTCTCCGAATACAAAAAGCCCCTTTTAAAGTACATGGCATACGCTCGTAAGAAATTAACTCACCATAATGCTTTCAGTATAGAAATTGTACCCCCAAAAAAAGGGAGAAGTCCCTTTCTTATGAAGTTCCACACTTTTCTGTGTTACTTGCAAATCCAGTCAATTCGCTTTACTTTTTTTAAGAGTGAAGCCTTTGCGCCGGATAAACCTAGTCTGTTACTTTTTGTAAATTTCCTATCAAAAAAGTAATCTATTTGCAGTCAACAGGCTATTATCCTGAGAAAGAGAGATGCTTAAGGAGAAAATTCCCTCTTGTTTTAGCATTATAATAACTATGTATACTACAAAAGCAAGCTAAGTAGAGTCATAATGTTTGGTATTTTTCAATTTATCTTGTGTAGCAATTAGCAGAATAGAAAGCAGGATCTAATACGATAACTTACCTCATGAAATCGCTTGTAGCCCCAATAAGAAATAGCAGTTACAAAAAACCACATTGAATACTATTTCCTTTTAGAGCTCGAGCGATATTATGTATCAAGTTACACTGAAGAAGTTCCAAAAACTACGAAAAATGTAGGGAAGCATTACTAAATAGCGAATTGATTTCTTTTTTACGTCTATGAATTTCTTAGTTTCCATAGGATGTAACATAATTTTTATAAGGGCCCCTCTCTACTATAGAATTAGAATCCTAGGACTCCTTATGATTTAAGGGGTTCCAGGAATTTGGGAATCCTTAATTAAAGTATATGGATTTTCCTAAACTTGTTTTTGTTAAAGCGAGTAGTTAATTGCTGTATTTTTCATCAGCTTTAGGCAGGGGTTTAGGGACATGACCAGTGGTTGCCAACAACAAACAGGCTAGCACACATGAAAAGGATTAGAGCATCAATCCAATCGGAAGACTCCTAACGACAAGAGACAAGCTCTTGCCTAGCTTTCCTTAGTCTTCTCTATACATACCTATCTTATTCATCAGCATAGCTATAACATTCTCTGTCTTTGCAGTCGAAAGGAAGTGGACAGGTTCGAGCCTAAGCAGTTGACTGTTGTTGCGAATCCCTCTAGTGGAATGCAGTCTGTGCAAGAGAAGTTAGCAGTTGTCGACGGTGCTGCTAGCAAAGAAGGTCATTCAATCAAGCAAGTTCATGCTGTGCTGATGGAAGAAGGAAATGCAAGGTTTTCTTTTCTACGGATAGCATTTTCTACCATATAATAGAATAAGAAAGTTTGAGTCTATATAGGCAGGGGTCAATGCCTTTTTTCTTTAGTCTATTTCTACTCTTTTTCATGAAAAAAGTGTCCGATGCCCATTTTGAGTGCATTTTATGACAACTTTTCTACTATATAGATTCAGGTACCCTTTTTCCCTTTGGAAGTGTCTTCGAGGTATCCAATTTCGTATAGACAAATCTATCTTACCGACTGTCACAAAGGAGGTTTGAAGTCCTATTCATTATTTAGGACACTCCAATCGATCATAGCGAAGAGAAATCCGAGTCAGCGTGTTACAAAAAACTAGTATGAAGAAGAGGGCAAGGGTTATTAGCGCTTGAATATGAGACGGTTGAGACTGCGTAGGAGAGTCTCGTAATTTGTTTTTATGTTGAAAACTTTCCATAAAAGAATTTCTTTAGTTGTTAAAGTTTGGAAAGGTGTAAGACCGGTACCAGTCTGTCTGTCAGAAACAAAATGCTTGCTATACCATCAAATGCAGTCGATACCATCACAAAGCCACCAAGTCGAGTTGTAGGTTTTCCATTTCCTTGCCTCTTTGAACTGAAACACAAACACAAAGGCTTTGACTTTCACAATCTTAAACCCAAAAACTAAGACATAAACTTTCTTTAGAGCTCATAACTCAAGATTGAAGGGAATACTCCTGACTCAGTTCTTTGCTTAGCTCTAAGCAAGCTTACCTTAGAACTTTAACAAACAGGAGTTTGTGCTCATTGGAAAACTCTAACTTGACCCTTTACTATGTACTATAACCTCCTGAAAATTGATAAGGAACAAGATGCAACATATTTCTATTACCAAAATGGTGAGTCTATCTAGTCTATTCTGTTCATTTCTGCCTGTTTTGTTATTTGTTATATCCCAATTATTAAGTCTGAGCCCTCGGTCTCGGTCTAATAGGAATAGCTGCAGCCCGAAATCCTTATATCTAAATCCTTATATGAAGTAAGATCTTTACCAAGGGCCTTGGAGACTTGACCTGCGAAACTAGGATCGTAGATCTCTTTATTGGAAGTTTCATTTGTCTATTTTGCCTCTGTTCTTCGTATACAATGGAAAACAAGTGAGCTTAGTTGGCAGGATTTCAAGGATGCGTGGATTGTTAGTACTGTTCAGAGTGGAGGGTTTCTAGAATCGCGTTTAGAGCACATGTATGCCTGGGAGCGAGTCATGTTTCCTTAGAAGAGAATTTCAAGGTGGGTTAGGCTTACGGGTTTGAGTAGTAGATAGACGTCGGTCATGCTCTTTCATTTTGATAACTATCGAGCAAAACCTGTTGTATTCACATTTCCTTGCGGTAAACCCTATCAGTCTATCCAGCTGTAAGTTCTCTTTCCCCTTAATAGACCTGACTGTAAGTTAATATCTTACCGACACCTAAGCGAAAGATTTATGGGCTAAATATGGTGTCTGATATAGTTTAATTGATTGACCGGAATGGACTGGTTCAGGACATAAAGACAAGGTGGTATAGTTTCGGCAAAGCAAAAGGAGAAGTTTCGTTTGGTTCGTTTTCATTAAATGGATACCTTATGCACCAACTTCTTGATAGCTAGACTCTAACCCTTAACCTACATTAATGTGTCTGAGTCTTCTGAATTTTAGGTGTTACTTACTGTCGATGAGTTATAGCCTGTCTTAGTGGTCTTTCCTGGAAAGTAGAGAAGAGCGGAGTTTCCCCGGCCTAAGAACAGGGTTGTGAATTTGGTACTATCGACCTATATATTCTAAGTTTACCGAAAAGAGATGCATACTAGAGAAGTAGCTAAGGAATCATACATAGGAACTAAAGAATATGGAAATCGATCTCGATCTGACCTTGTCCTTTTGCCTTTGAGATAGAAGGGGCTTTGATTTAGGTCGCTAAGAGTTCATACTCTGCTACGTATCAGGGCGATTCCACCTTTCCTAGCTCTAGCCCTGACTCCAGAGAAGCCCTTTTAGACATTGAATTTCATGCTTTGCTTACGGGTCATGCATCATTCTCCATTCCATCATTATACACCTTCTATTGACTATCCGGATAGACTTTATGAACATTGAGAGGCTTCCTTGCATTGGGTTTGCTCTTGACAGGGCTACCGCGCCTCCATCAACTACCCTAAACCAAGTGTACCTACCGCTATGGCATCCTTGACTTCTCCTAGGCAATCGACCCTTGACTGCGAAGGACTGGGATAGCTCTAAACAAGAACATTAGAACAAGATATTCTATAAGGACTTTATTAGCCAGCGTAGTAGGTTCCTAAGATAGGACATGATATGACAGGGAAGAATGAGAGCCTCGAATAAATGTCTCGCTTGTTAAGCAGCCTTTAGCACCCTTACTTGCTAACAGTCAATCTCCTTTCTTGAAACCCTAATCCAAGGTCAGTCCAAGCTAAGATCTCAGTCGAAAGCTAACCCACTTGCTCTTGGAACCGGAACTGAGGGGATGCCAAAGCGGTCCAAGCAAGCTTGCCCTTCATTCTCTAACAAACCTCTAACTCCTGAGCCTGAGGCAAGCATTTATGCTTGAAAGCCCAGTCGAAAGCCGGTCCAATAAAAATATGACAAAACAAAAAAAGTGGGGTTATAGTTAAAGTCCCGAGAGCCAATTGGAGCGTCTTCCTTATCTATATATTTACATTTCCTATACCTGAGGAAGGAGCTAAAGGAATTTCCCTTTAGTAAAAGCGGTAGGTTTCTTTCGTTTTCTCGGTAGTAGCTTTAGAAAGTTTCTATGTATAAGAGAAGACTAGATGTTTTAGTTCTTCCCTCTCAATGAACAAAAGCGACCTAAGAATTTGTTTACGGATCGTTCTCTCTTTCTTTCCGGCTACCTTATCCTCAAGGGCTCCTTATTCGCTGTAGAATTGAAGTTAGCAAATCTAACCCATCTGAGCAAAGGAATGATAAAACAAAGGGAATCCTTCGCACTGTGTAATGTCCGTCCTGAACCTTAGTTCCCATTTCCAGAACCGAATCAAGTTCTCTAATGAAAGGTTTTCTATTACCAGCCTTCTAGTTAATCGCCCGGGTAAAGGTTAGCAGCAGGTCCCATTCCGTCCGAACTATAAAGACATTGATCGGTACAGGCCTCTCGACTATATAGGCTTGCTTACACGGGCATTCACCCTCTTTGAACTGCTACGGCTTTCACATCCAACTTCCCTAGAGTGACCGGTCCAATGACTCTAATAACTGTTTGTCAAAGTGAGCTCTGTCCAAGCTAAGGAGTTTAGGCAAGCTTTAGCTTGAGTAACTTCAGGAAATTGTTTGAGAAAAAAGAGCTACCTAAGTGTTTGCTAAATAATGGAGAAAAGTTTTCAGTGAGCGAGATTCCCTATTTCTTTTCTACGCCTAAATGAAGGCTAAGATTTATGGATTTTAAAAGATAGTCCACAAAAAAATTTTGAAACCCTTGATTAGTTTAATGAGAATATCGAAGCTAAACTCTAATATTTAGAGTTATTATTCATTTAAAATGAGATCATTTCATAACATACCTGTATAATATATAATACTTACCTTACTTATACCTTACTTATTCGGTTTTGACTAAGGTAGGTCAGGTCCCTGTAAATTCTCCAAGTTAGTAAAATGGCTAAGAAAAAGTCTCCACCTAAACCTGTGGGTTATACATAAAGGATCATAACTACATCTTAGTAAAAAAGGCTTGTTGGAACAAGTGCTAAACAGGGCGTGAATCGCAAAATTTTGGTTAATAGCTTTGCTTCGTACTTTGGGTATTATTACCTCTTTCTGGCCCCTGAAGAGGATTCCTGTAGCAGACCTTTTCCTAAACAGTTTAGTTAGCTTTATTCCTCTATAAATGAAGTAAGATGGGTCTCTAATCATTCTATAAATATATGAAATAGGGAGTCCTTTTAGATTTGCCCTCTTTTATCCTCTAAAAGGCTCGCATGTCAGAACTAGAAAAGTACTCTAATGATTTGTTAGAGGAAGCTCCTATTTTGTTTGTGAGCTTGGAATTCAAAGTTTCACTAATAAAATCCTTTCAAGCACCGGGATAGTCAAAGTGGCCTTGTTAAGCTTTAAAGTCCTCTTTAGTCACTTTTGATGTATATTCTACCTTTCAAATTCTAATATAAGAGTAGACTACTTATGCTTCCTAGCTGAATTCTCCTTTCATTTCAGTCATACCAGAATCTAGTCACTCACTTCTCCTAAAACCACGAGTACTTGCTTCAATAGACCCCCCCTACCGTGCGTCGTAAACTACTTTTTATATATAGAGTTACCGGCGATTTAGGGCTTTCTTCCAAATATCAGGATAACTACAGCAGAGCAAAAATGAATAAGACAAATAAAGAAAAAGGTTCGAATCGAAAGAATTCAAATACTTAATTACAAACTAGGAGATCCGCAAATGCAAATATAGGACCATTATCCTGGTCTAGAGCATAGTATTCAAGAGGGCTGCTCCTTCCCCCGAGGCATTCCATTAAGAAGGCCTAAACCCATTTATTGCTGTCTCAATTCCCACTTACTTCTAATTCTAATCTAGAGTTCTGGGTATTTACTACCCTAACTAAAAAAAAGATATTTGTGATGGCGGAGCACTAGAACTATTCACAGTTTTGATGCTATTCAAAGTAAGCTTCTAGATTCGGAACTCTTATTAGCTAAGAAGGACTCCGAAGAGTTCAATACGCGAGCTAGATTCCGATCCGTTTTAATAAGGGGCCCCTACTATACTTAACTAAGAAGAAAGCTCGAACTAACGTTCCTCACTTCTATTGTATTTGTATTCATATTGACCAACGCTTACTAGTGCATTGGTATTCGTAGCCCTTAGTTTTCTACAGATAAATGAACGAGAATTCTGAGTACAAATATTTATATATTCATTAGCACGAATCTGTTATACTACCCGGCTTGGCTTATCATTTTAGGACATGATACTAACTAGAAGTTTTTTTAGAAGTTTCATTTCTTTATAAAAGGAATTTATTACCACTTTGTTTCAGAGTACATAATGATAAGTATTCATACTGCCTATAGAGAATAACCAAACCTAAAATGAGAAGAATACCGCTTTTAGGTTATATTAGAACTTGTAACCTAGCTAGCAAAAGAAAGTGAATACCCTACATACAGAATAAGGATAAAGTATTTAGGATTAGAAAAAGCATAAAATAGCTATACATGAAAAGGGAACTTAAAAAAATTCTTAAAAAACCGGGTTTGTTTCATTGTGCCAAACTTAGTGATACATACCTATTTGAAAGAATAACTCCTACCCTTATATTACGAGCATAACAGGACAATTCCTGCTTCTATTAAGGATCGGATTTCTAACTTTTTGAGTAGCACAAGAGTAAGGGCTCTAGAAGAGGGATCCATTATAGATTCTCTTCTGCGGGGTCCCCAGCTGCTTACTGCCTAAGTCAACTTTGTTTTATCATATTTGTATGGGAAGTTATTATCTTATGATAAGAGTTGGACTCGTTTTGAACTAACAGCATTTAAAACCCTGTTTGTTGTTCTGCCTAACTGAATTCAGAATCCTATTTAATAATATATCGATATTCAAAATATATTCAATATTATATTAGTTTAGAGATTCTTGTATACTAATTAAACCCAAATCTGTTTGTAAAAGAACAAGTTTATGTCATATCAAATTATTGATAGAACGTGTCTCAGGCAAATATAGTCTAATAAGGAGAACTCGAGGTTTAGTCTAACTTATGGGAGGGAAACTAAATAAAAAGGAAAAGCTTTGAAGTAATAAAGGAGTTTTTTATTCTTCGATATGGTACAGTGCGAGGAAATTTCAATACATAGAATTAAGATTTCGCGGTTTGGTACAAGGGCTTTTTTGTTTCAGTATAATTACTTTTGTTTTATCAAAAGAGGGGGTTTCTAATGAGTAGAAGCAGTACCCATCTATATACCATATACCGCGGCTTCGCTTTATGTAATAAGAGTTTTTCTTGGCTAATCAGCTTTGTTTGTGAGAGTATCTTCATTTTGAGATGAGATTCCTAACCAGAAATCCGATAGAATGCAAGCAAATGACTGTAGTCTAATGTATTCCTGGTTTTGGGTGTAAGCCGATATATCTATATATGATGGAGTCAATGTAGTCCAGTAAAGCAGATAATCCTAACAACGGAAAGCAGGGACTGTCTTATACCTTTACAATGTAGCTGAGTAGCTCTTATTGCTAATATTCTTGTCTTGCTAATGAGGAATAAAGTAAAGAATAAACCAGATTATCTTTTGTTGAATTGAACTAGGAATTCGAAATACACTACTATTTCTGTTGAGGAAAAGGCTCTAATTAGAAGAATTGGAGGATCTTAATAGCTCTAATTTATTGTGGGAAATCCTATTCTTGAATCTACTCTACTTCCTGTAAGCTGTCCAAAGAAGGTGCTGCAAAGGAAAGACAGTCCAAGCTCTTTGTCTTCTTGATCGGTTTTGGACAATGGATAACATAAACTGAAACTGATTTTCTTTCTAGAGTTTAGGGAATCTCTCATTTTCTAGTTCTAGCTTTGAGAGTCTATACCCTTACTTAGGATATATAAGTCTTGTAGCTTTGAGATAGATAGCAAGCAAATAATGAAGCTTATTCCTTAACTTGAACCAGATTCCTTGACTTACTTCATTGGGTAACTCCCGCCTGTTCGTTTTTTTAGTTTATTGTAATATAACATAAAGTTTTTTTGGTCTCTTATATCTTATAATTAGGAGTTAATTGTCACAGGTAATACGAGATTCTCTTCTTCATGGAAGTTCAAATAGAGGGCTTTTCAGTCTTTATACCACGGGGATGTCTTTTTTCCTAAGGAGTGTAGTTCCATAGCTCAATTCCCTAGAGTTCATCAAGGGCTATTACTAACCAATTCCCAAGCTAGAGCCTATACTTAGCTTGGCCTGGGTTCGTGCGAGTACGAAGTAACATCTCGAAAGCAGCCTTCCTGTGGTTAATTCCCAGTTGTTAATGAATTCCGGTTTGTTAACAGGACTGATTCCTAAGCCAATCCCTCCAATAATACTAGCTAGTAAGACAGTTGTTAAGACAGCTTGTTTGTTAACAGTGTACGATGGAAACCATAGGAACATGAATATCTTAGAGTCCCTATAATTCCAAGGTAGATTATAACTGAACTGGAACTACCTTGTTGGGAACCAATACCAAAAGCAAAACCTGATTCCAGAATTCCATCAATAAATACTAATTCCTAAAGTTTATAAATCCCGTTAAAATAAAGCCTAATTTTGTTCGGTTGAATAATTCCACTTTCGGTCTAAATACTTTTAACATAATCTCTTATATTAAGTATATTAAGCGTTTCGATTTCACTGTTTGAAAAAGTTACCTAAATTTTGGTAGATTTGACAGATAAATTCAATTTTGAGTTTGAATTTCAACTTCTAGATTAGGAGACTGAGATATATACTACAGCTCTCAAAGGGAGTACCTCTGTCAATAGCCTAAGAGTCGTTTTCTTAGCTAACACTGGGTAATCATTCTCAAATACTCGGTAAATAAAATAGAAAAAACACACAAATACAGCTATAATTAGACCGAACTTGCTTTCGATAAGACATAATTCCAAAAACTGCTTCCAATAAAAGTATCTTCGAAACCTCATACCTATAACCCTATTCTCTGCCTGCGATGCATAACCCAAAAGGAAACCAACCCAAGAACTCAGAATCTGTTATCCACCTTATACAGCATAGCAGTTATCCTCCATTAGCCTAATAAGCTTAGGAATCTACTCTTAATCTTAAAAAAGCCAATAAAACCAGGTTAAACTACAATTAATTGACTGACTCTTTCAAAACATGAACTACCTTCCTGCCAGAACATGCTCCTAGAACAGAATCTCAATCTATCTAAGTGAATACTTGAATCTCTTTACTATATCTTTACTATATTAGAAATTCTTGACTATAACTATATTCCCTATTGCCAAGAACAACTGTTAATGTCAAACTTACAAGTCATTCTATCTTCTACCGGTAATACTATAAACATAGAGACCGACTTACAAGCTCCTGAAGGTATACTCTCAACTCAAAGGTAGGTAATAGAATCCGGTTTCCATCTAGCAAAAGAACTAAGAGCTACATTCATCCCTTTTATCCTAAACCTAAATGAATAAACGCTTCTAGCTACACTTGCTAAAGACTTTCCCTCGCTTTAAGACTTGGAACTCCTTTATACCAGCTTAGAATCGGTTATTCCTTTCCGGTGTACACAAGAAGAGCTACAATAAATAGTGTTATATCCTATAACCTATCGGGAAATACATCTCTGGGAAATAGAAAAAGACTAGGAAGATAAATTCCCTAAATTCTGTATTCCTGGATTCTCTACTCGTTAAACAACTAGAAAAGTTCCCTTATTCTATTCACTAAAACTGGAACTCATTTATGGACTATAACTAGCTACTAATATTCTTACTTAGGATTATATCAGCTTTACAAAGAACTAAACAAGGAATACTCTGTCTTAGAATCCTTTACCCGTTTACCAACTAAACCTGATATATCGGAATCTGATAAGTACTCTCCTACTAAGGATTAAGGAAGAGCTCCCTTGCAAACAAATAGTTACAGTTCACCTACCTAAACAGCTGGTTGCAAAACCCAGAATTACTAAACGAGTACCGATATCCCTGTCAATAAATAGCCTGGAGCTCTAGGCCTATAGAATCAAACTTATAAAGAAAAACCCAACTATTAAGATAAGGTTAATCACACCTTGCCCGGAGTAGCTATGCATTTATAGAACCCTCCCTCTGTCTCATTTTCGGTTGAGTTTGTGTTTACGCTAGCGAGAGCTTAACTTCAATAACTGAAACTAACAAATGAGTTAGAGTCAAATTACATCCATAAAAGTTTTGCTAGAGTTCGGGTATTATTTGCAGACTAAGCGCTTTCAGCTCGTCCTCTTGCTCAGGTATCTGCGGTGTTGGTTACTCGCGCTTTCCAAGCCCTGGTTTTGCGACCCACGTTCACCAACATTATTCCGCATATGAATGTCGTTTTGTATTCTGTATTTGTTATTTCCTCTCGGACAGCTGTATCTGTATCTAATTAGCAGGAGTTCGAATCCCACTATCAGGAGTTTTCCATTTTCCTGAGTTATAACAACTTGTAACCTCCTCTAGCCTAGTCAGCAACCTGCGTAACATATTTTTAGTTTGGAAGTCTTTCTTCACAAGTATTATAGGAAACAACCCATTTCCTAGACTACTTTCCAAGGTGTTCCGTAGATTTCCTGAGCGGATTTCTACAGAGCCTTAGAACTCAAGCTTGATCCCCCCTCCTCCCCTTGACGTGAGTGAAAAGTTGGGGCTGTCTTTTGGAGTTTCCCTAGCACCGGGCTCTCCCACTTATGCTTATTAAAAGTGGTTTATATATATTAAGGTCCCTTTTTATTTCTAATGGGATTCCCTTTACTATAAGATAAATTAATAATAAAATGCAATGCTTTGTATTGCTTACCATAAATATAAGGGTTTGCTTAAAGGCAATGTAACCCTAGTTAGGTGACAAGTGTAAGGCAGATAGATAGATAGATAGAAGCGGATAGGGGGCTCTTGTGCCTGTCTTTACATATATATATATAGCTTCATTAAAAATGGGGCATAGGAAAAGTACACGCAATCTGGGAGCGGAATAGCCCCTTAATACCAAGGAACACTAGCTTCTACTTGAAGCTTTATGTTCTAGATATCTTTCTTTTTTTCTACAACTCTCAAATGAAGAAAGATGAAGCAATAATTATAAAAATGGATAAGTTTACTTGCTAACTCTATTGTTGAAAACGGGAACCTTCTAATACTCTAATCGAAGCTGCGTTATACCCATTTTACATAATAGCTATAGCTGATTACTATATTAAAGTTCTTTTGTAAGCGGATAGCTCATATTCTAAGAACTACTATAAAATCTAAAATCAAAGAAAACCCAAGAAATTCTTGTAGTTTATGCAAATATATTATATTAGTTACTGCTCAGGGTCAAGGTTGGCTAATAGGCTTCGGGTTGGCTTATACTCAACAAGATTCCCCTTTTTCAAGATAAATACTCGAAAAAAAGACATTTGTCTCTACACTACATTCACTAACAGGCGTAAGTCCTAGATCTACTGAGTCACGATAAAAGACACCTCTAAAAGAAGGGCTTTACCAATGCTAAAAATGACAGCTATGAATGATTATTTACACTTTTCATAGGGCTTTGACTTCAATGTGTCCTTTATGTGTATTTTATACAAGTTAATAAACAAGATTATATACACGACAGAGGACTAAGGTTTGTTTTGGGGCACCCTCTTAGAAATGAGAGAGGACCCGGTAATAGAGAATCTATATATATATAAGGGGCCCCACAAAAAGTTTCTCGATTTTCTATACTGAGGTTAACCCCATTTTTGGATATATCGAGCAATGAAAAAAAAGAAGCCCAAAGGGAAAGTAATAGGACCTATAAAAAGGGTTAGTGAAGCACGAGCTTGGAGGAATTCGGAGCTAGGAAATATTTTGAGTTTGTTTGTTAATTTTATTAACTGTAAATATAGTACTAAGTGTAGTTCTAAAAAACGGATTAAGTTAGAGAATTTGGGTACAGAGTTAAACTTCAAGTATTCAATGTTACCTCAATCAAGTCTTTACTTGTACCATTATATACTACAAATTTTGAGGTTCTTAATCAAAAATAAGTAATTACTTATATAGAAGACTATACCTATTCAATCATAGTGGAATAGAGTACATATTCCTTACCTGGACGAATGAGAATAAGTAGAGCAAATGAATATAAAATGGGAATTCCATAGGTTCAAGTCCGCTTAGCTAGAATATTTAAGATAGAGCCTAAGAAAAGAAGCAACTGAGGAAGGCAGCCCTTTAAGGCTATATTTCCTACTAAAGTTATATTTACTTGTTATTTTAAGTACTAACTAAAAAAGCTATTTCCGAGAGTCTAGAGTTTATGATGAAATTGAACGGGTTAGACCCTAAGTTAAGCGCAAGGTACTAAATGGGGTTTTAAGTACTATGGATTCAGTCCTTAATTGGAATGCTAATATAGAATGCACAGGTGATATTAGAAAAGAGTATAATCTTGTTTATTCTTTTTTGTATTTAAGGTAAATCTGCACTTTCTTTTTGTCAGTTCAAAGCGTATCTATGCAGGTTCTGCTTTCTTTTTAGAAAAAGGAGTATCATGAATTATTGACCCTTGCCTGAAAACGAGGAGCCCCTCTCGATCTTCTCCACTAACCACACCTTAGAAATCCTACCCACGGCCTCGCCAACCATGATAAGGAAACCCTGGCGCAGGCAAGCTTGTTACCCTTCTAAAAGAGCAGCACCATACGAGGATTTCGTTGTTCTTTGTTAGATTCTTTTTACTAGATAGGGATTTGGAGTCAGTATGAGTTCGAAGTCTTGTAATCCAAGTTCTAACCTCTCTTTAAAATAATTCTATAATTTTCTAGAGTGCTTAGGTGACCCCGGTAGTCACTATATTTTACGATTTAGAGTCAAAAGTACAGGATACGGGAAATTATAAAAAAACCTTCCGTAAATCTGATTTAGGGCTATACTTCTTGCTTTCGGCAATCACTTAAATTGACATCCTTATGTCAAACTTGTGCATTTAATAGTTCTAGCGGGGGAAGTTGATAGGCATAGTGAGTAGAGCTAGTACCCATTTTTCTAAACTTTAAGTCTGCCTTTTAGTCTATTATCGGCCTAAAAGAGTTCCGAGTTTCAAGATACCTAAATTAGTGGGCCCTTATTACTTTAAATATATAATTTCACACCGAGCTCTTAGTTGGAGCTTCTTTTATAAAGGAACCCGATAAGTCGAGGATATTGAATTCTATAGGAAAACCCAGCAGCAGTGGCAGCTATCAAAAGAAAGAGAAAGGAGAGGGGGTTCCACAAAAGTATCATTAAAACTCGATATAGGTCACGAGAAAGTCCTGGCAGAAAGGATTAAATGTCAATCTCTAGGATACCCTTTAGGATAATCGTATTAAGATGCGGATTCTCAAGCTGCGCGAAACTCTATTGTTAAGGGTTTTCTTAGGATATGGTCTGCTATATAAGTCGAGGGTTTTCAATTTATAAGAAAGGTACATGAAATACAAGATGACTAGATATAGATTCCTGTATTTGTTTATCACTTGTGTAAAGCACTCTACCTCGCTTGGTAGCCATTTTCAAAGAGTGCACTCCCATGTCAGTAAGACAAAAGAGAATCAACCTAATTATTTAAATAAATGCTTAGAGACTCTCCTGGAGATGCCGTATAAATTGATAACAAAAATTTTATAGGACAGGGCATAGAAAGATAGACCTTTGAGACTGGGAAAATAGAGGAGAAATTCTAGCATTTCCAAGCAATTTAACACAGCCCGATTTAAAATACCTCATATCAAATTTACATTCGGTAAATCAAAGCGTAGTGGAGGCGTTGACCGTGGGTTCAAGAGCATTCATAACTAAAGAGTTACCTAGTAGAAGAATACCTGATTTCCCAGTTATAAAGTAATAAAAATTAACGCGCTTTCTCGCTCAAATATAGTCAAAAGTACCATAAAATATTAGCTATGAACTAGCTACCCTGTTAAGATTCTAGAATTTTCCTGGTTAAAACACGACTTGAATGCACGGACATCCTTAGAGTTTAATCCAGTTTAAAGACTTAGCCTGGCAAATCTAGTAAATATATCCTAAAGAAGTTATTCAGTTTATGGACCCTTAATATAAAATTATCTTGAGGAAAAACTCTTAATTCTTAATCAGGGATTTACTATTTACAAGATTCGACTAATCAAAAAACCTCCTTTATTTGGACTAATACAAGGCGAGCTCTTAAACTAAACTCTTTCACTCACTAATTATATACTCTTAAAGAAGACTCTATAGAATTCTACTTTTCTCTTTATCTTATTCTAAATTTGATGCTA
Organism: Pelargonium x hortorum; assembly: GCA_036897525.1. Classification (NCBI taxonomy): domain Eukaryota; kingdom Viridiplantae; phylum Streptophyta; class Magnoliopsida; order Geraniales; family Geraniaceae; genus Pelargonium; species Pelargonium x hortorum. The sequence continues at coordinate 178,167 of JAYMTJ010000006.1, forward strand.
CCGAGATAATAATCTATAAGATAGGAAATACTTCTTTGAAAACTCAGGTATAGTTTATTAAATCTTGCATAATTTCTTCTATATTTTAGCGAGAGTTCATAGGAGGTTCAAGGCTAGGGTTCTGGTACTGGATCAGATAAGTCGTTTTTTAAGTGACAAATCGAAGTTAAGGAATTATCTACATAATTTCAATTTATAAATTTATTAATAAAGTGAGCATACCGAGTAAATCCTCAAAGAGTCAGAGATTCCCTGCCTAAAAATCTCAATAACAAGAGTCTCTTATAGAATTAATTACTCATAGATCAATAGTAGATATATCGAATAAAAGGATTTAGGTACATAGTTAGTTGTTTTAGATACTAATAGTGAAACATAGACAATACAATTCTTAGAGCTAAGTATAGAAAAAAGGATATACAATAGGATTCTATAAAGAAGTTGTTTATGCACTGTGCTTGTAGTTTACGGATTGTTCATGAATGCCTTAGTTCTTCTTTCCTTCTGATTTAGGGTGTAAAAACTAGTACCCGAGGTAACGAAACAACAACTATATAAATACAGGTATGTCAATGAAAATCTTTATAAAAGTCGGCTGTGGCAGATAATGAAAGAGTCTTTTTTAACCCTGTAGTAATTAGCAAGTCAATTTTAGTCAGTAATGGTAGTTTTATGAAGATGTTCGACGCCTATCTGTAAAGAAGGAGCTTAAGCCCTATATTCAAGCAGTCAAAAATACCAAAAAAGGTTGGAGTTGTAGTAACAAAGAGAATCCCTTTTTGTTTTGAAAAACTGTAGTCATGCTAGGACCTTTAATTTAATTGCGTATCCCGTTGTTTTATACCAGGACCTTGGAAATCCAGATATAGCCTATAAAAAAACTTAGTATTCTCTTACATTTAGCATTTAGGACATAAGCTTTATTTACTAATCTGGAGTTGCAACTAACAAGGAGCTCGGGGATGGACAGTCTTAGAAAAAAAAAAAAAGGAATCTTTAGCTGTTTTATACCCTAGGTTATGAGGAATCCTATATTTCCCAAGTTAAATATCAGAGTAGAGTCATTTCGTTTTCATTTTTTGTGAGATGCTTCGAAGCGATTTAAGACTCTTCATTTTAGATTATTCTACCAAACTTGCAGTTCTAATGATATCAGGATATTTTTTTTATGCGTTGCACAGTAGCCTTTAGGTAAAAGAACAAGGGCCTAGCTTCTAAGAAGAGCAAAAATCATAATAAATAATAAACTTAAATTACTAAGAAGGGTGCGTTCAGGAGGGGTAAACTACGAAACGAAGTTCAAAAGTTGAAAGCCAATCTTAGATTTAGGTTAAGCAAAACCTTTATCTCACTTTCTACTCGCAGGTCTTTTTCACTGAAGGAACGGCTCTCTTTTTATCTTTTATGGGTTGAATATGAATAGTCCGGATACTGGAAAGTCTCGATACTCGCGAATATGCAACTATGACTAAACAAAAAGGATTCCTTCCATTTGCATATGTTAACTATAGATATTGTACGGGGTGAAGCAAGACTCTACTACACCTCCTTAAACTACTTTGTTTTCATTTAGAGTAAAGGATAACAAAATTTACCAAGAACTTTAGATCTAGTTCTAGGACTTAGTAATAGAAGGACCTCCGGACCCAGTATTATTGCTTTTATTAGCCAAGTACTTAATACAGGATTTTTTTAAGTTAATTAATTAAAAGGAGGGGGTTTCTAAACAAAGTGGGTTGATATGGGGAACCCTAAAATTCAGTAGTAAAGATCTGAAGGCTTGCTTTTCTATTAAGATAAAGGAATTCCCTAGAACAATTAAGAACAATAGACCGGGAATCCTTTCTCAGGAAAGAACAGGAGCCTATAACAACTAAATAAACTAGGAACTCTTCTACAGATAACAGATACAGCTCGAATAGGATAAGAATGCCTCTGCTCTATACTTCTTTACTGAAAATTCATTACTTTAGCTTCACCCTAAACATCTCTTTAACCAGAATACAGAAACACAAATAGAAGGAATTCCCCGGGCTTTCATCTTCGATATTCTTTAAACCCCAGATACTGGAACAAGCAGAATATGAAGTCTGTCCTTTGCTTCTCTGCCTTGACTAATTAGAAGTTCTAGATAGTACAGTCATACGTTATTGCCAACGCCTTACCTGCTTTCTCAATCCCTAATTTGTTACTCCAAACGCAAGCGTTTGCCTTACTCTTGTTTGTTACTCTTTCTTAAAGCCTAACTCCGTATCAGTACCCTCTTAACAGCTATACTCTTCTTACCCGGTTTCTTACTCTGATTTATAGGGCAATTCCCAGCTATTCATCTTTATCTTGAATATTAGGCAAGCATTTATGCTTGTAGACTGTCAATTCAAGAAAATAGTTTCTATTTTTCCTCAAACTGAAAGATTCAATTACTAGATTCTAAATTCTTAAAACCTATAATTCTAAACTTTAAGGGTCCATAATTACCAAATTAAGAATGCTCAATACTTGGAATATAAGTTAGGATTTCCTGGATAGAAAGGCTTTCACTCAGTCCTGAATTCCTAGATTCTCTACTCTTTTAGCTCGATTCTATTAGTTAGAAATTCCTAAAACACAAACTACAATAACAAGAAAAGGAAAATAGGAAGTGAACAAAGAGGCAAGATTTATCTTGAACAAAGTGAAGAGGGAACCAAAAAGCGCTAGATAAAGCGGTAGGTGCCCCTACAATGAAACCTAAGAAACACTAGATGAGACTGATTGTTTAGAGAAAAGGGAAGAGAAGAGTATCCCTAAAGAAAGTGAGAGCTATGAAGGAACTTAGGAGGAACTGATTAGGCGACTGATGCAATTATGTACTACTTATGCAAGTACTTAGAAACTTAAGAAAAGGAACCGAAGGCTAGTCTTGCTTGTACATACTGAGTGTCAGAAGGGTTGCTTTGGACTAACGGATTCCACTAAGCTACTTACGAAGACAAAGAGAAACCAGATAACAAGCGAATTAAGGAAAAAGAGCCAGAAACAGGAAGAACAAAGCAATCTAACTGACATTTCTAAACCAACTCATGGATCTGATCCTCCAGAGAATAGTAACAAACTAGCCAATCAGTTACCTAAATACTCATTCTTGCTTTCAGGCAAGGTTGATCTTGTTTGAAAAATGTGTATCTATTAATACGGGTGTCTTTCTCTTTTTCGTAACGGACCCGAACTTAGTCGGTCCTTTAGTTTTCAGTTTTCTTTACAAGCAGACTAATGATGGGATCAGACAGGTAAGCAGCGGATAATCCCGTGTGTGGGAAAGTGGGCGGCCCATGTTAAGCCAAGGGAAAAGAAATTCAACATTACTCTGATCAGGTCCTTCTGTTTTACCAGCGAATAGGTAAACTTTAAAAACCCAAGTGTCCTTCTAGCCCCTGTGAACATATAAATGTCTTAAAAGGGGCCTCTTTAACCAAATGTGGTATCCCAGTCATTGGAAACACCTGGCTGGGCTGCAATAACAAGATTCCGGTAGGAGTCGAGATTAGGTACCGTATCCCTTCAGACTTGGAAAACCCATTAGGCGCTGGGTCGGAGTTTGGTGAACCGACGGGTCGTTCCTCTAGCTTTGAGTTCTCGGGCCTTTTCGCGTTGTCTAGGTTACACCTTCGGAATGAGTCTAGCTTAATCTTCCAATCACCAACTCTTTTTTAGGGCGTGGTATTAGACCGAGATTCTAAGCTTTTATGTGCAGTTTGCCAGTCGTACCCAAACAATAAGATTCCGGAAGAGAATGCACCTAGGATCAAATATTTCAAGCCAGCTTCTGTGGAAAACTCAGACTTTCGTTTTGAGGCTGCCATCACATAAAAGCATAAACTTTGAAGCTCAATAGCCAAATACATAGAAATGAAATCATAAGCTGAAATCATAAAGAGTGCAAGTCGACAAAAGAATTAAGACAATGAATTCAAAAGCATCAAATCTCTCTTCTTCGAAGAAAGCAAAACAAATAGAAATCGTACCGGCCGCACTCAACAAAAGAAGGATTTGACAGAAATAGGTCAAATTGTCCCTACGAAAAAAAGAATTCCAGAAGAAATGACCCATAGTTAGAAGGGGTGCACCAGACGACAGCAGAAGCAAACTGATTAGAACACTCAGTAAGCCCAACCAGGCTACATTAGTAACTAAGGGCGGATAATTCTCTTTCTTTGAAGTACTAAAGAGAACTCCATGAATCAGTAAGATGAAGGTTGCATTAATTAGAAAGATTTCTGGAAAAACCGCTAAGAAAAGATTCAACATTTGAACTTTTTGCTACTATTCGAGTGGTGCCCTTTTTATACCTCTTGCACTAAGTCACTTACGAAAGAAACAGAAGTCACGAGAATTCCATGGCTGACATCCAAGATCAATCTTGCCTCTTTCCCAGACATTGCTTACTTTGCTCAATTCCTGCTTTACGCGCACCATATCTCAGATGCCCTGCTAGGTCGCTGCTCTCTTTTGAGGATTTGAGATTTGGGCCTCTTTTCCCAAGTAGTTATCCGAGCTTGGGTTACCTACCACTAATTAGGTGTGTCACTCAAGTTCAACAAACGGAGCGTTTCAGATATCAAATTGAAAGGAGAAAACCGAGATCTTGGCTGTAGATAGAATGAGAACAGGACTTTAACCAAAACCGTGTTGAATAAAAAACCCTTGATAGAGAAGGAGAGACCAGAAGAAAGATTCCAACAACCGGTGCTCTACCAACTGATTAGCGGGAGCAGGACTTGAACCTGCGTCTTGAGATCATGAGCCTCAGGAGTTTACCAACTACTCTATCCCGCGAAAGAACTTGTCAAAGAAAGTATGTAATAAAGTCAGAAAGAAAGCAAGAAAGCAAGATCTATTGGGTAATTCACTCATAAATCTATCTTCTTTATCTAAGTGATTAAAAATGAAGGATTCTACTAATCAATTTAGATAGATTTACCTACTCCATCCATTCAGCAAAGATAGCGTATCCTTCATTTTCTTTACCCGATATTCAAAGAGGGGTGCTTTTGATCTCACAGTTAATCTGAAATCTATACGAGTAGACAAATCGTGCTTTTTGAAGCCAAAGTTTTTCCTTATATTAGCAGAGGAATTTGGTTCATTAGTTAATTAGAGTAATTCGTATAGGAATATAGTGAGTAAAGTTGAAAGTATATCCATCTGTATTTGTGTTATCCTTAGCATTTCTAGAAAGTTTCTGTTTATCGGGATTTGATATACTTAGTTTCCTTCGAGCTGCCCAGGAGGGGGGGTTGGTAGGTTTATTTCTGAAGAACACGTTTACTTTGAAAGCAAGCAAAGAGTGACTTTCTAAGTTCTAACTAATTTGACTCCTACTGAAATTATTCTGCCATGGACCTTAACAAAGTTAAAAAATAGTATAGGGCTATCCCAAAAACCAACACTAAAATGAAGTAGAACAAGAGTCAAACCCCCTTTTTTACTGTCCCAAATTAGGTTTATCAATGAATAAAGAGCCCTATTATAGGAAGGATTCCTCATAGAAATCTTAGGGAAGAGAGCTGTAGCTTACTAGTCTACTTGTGTAATATACCTTAACTATACCTAACTCCTTCTTTTTTAGAGTAGTTACATATTACTAAAGGAATTCAGAACTAGGTTAAAAGAAATAGGAGTTAGCAGCCCTTAATAAGTAGTACGTAAGTAACAAATCCCTTAGCAGGGGGTATCTAAACTAAATTCATCATACAAAATACAAAGTACTAGTAAGATAAAAAGGAACGGAAGATATATTGACTTTGACTATTAAGAATTCCCAAACTAGTAAAGAGGGGGAAGACAATAACCTAAGAACTCATAACACCAAAATCTCTACTTACTTGACAGCTAAATTTTGTGACTCCTCAGATAGTCTAGACGTTTCATTCTAGCTAACTAAAAATTGGTGTAGGGAATCTTCGGTTAAGTGCTTGACTTAATTCTGCTTTCCCTTATTTGAATTTGTAAACTATAAGACTGACACCGCTATTATATATATTAAAGCTATAAGCCCTGCTTCTCTAAAAAGTCAATTGAAAATCCTACCTAATTAAGTGTAATCTCTTGCTCTTAGAAGGGTTCCCATATAATACTTACCGGAACAACCCTTTTTAATCAAGCAACTTTTCCTTAAAGGGTTTAAGTTACAAAAAAGTTCTTAAATTCCATATAGAACAAAGCAGCCTGACTTCCTAAATAGATGTAAATTATTCTTTATTCCCAAGTACACACTAGAGTTATCCGCTTTACTTAAACATTCCAGGGGCGGAAACAGTTATTACAATTTCAAAGCAGTTCGAACTTCCTGTTTTTGAATAAAGGGTAGGTTGAAATAGAGTATTTGGGGCTTTAAAGATATAGGAAATTTAGTGGGTTATCTACTATTGAAAGTGAATGCCGGCAATTGCTGTTTTTATAGAATCCCGAATTCTAAGCAAATGTAAGCTCTGTGGGTTTTGAACCTAGCCCCAAATTCCTAATTGTGGATTAACTTTCCTTTTTTACTAGTAGGGATCCCTAATATAGGGGTCTAAAAGGTCGCAGTAAAAGTAAAAGATTTGCTACTTACATCTGAGATTAAGATTGGTAATTTGGGCCTAAGAAATCGATTATATATCACTGTTTATTTCGCGGGTTACCTTGAAAGTGTAATACAGCTTTTTTACTTATTTCAATTGGATCGCTAGAACTTCTTTACTAAACTACCAGAATCCAAAAAACTGCTATAGCTTCAATTGAATGAAAAAGGATACGAATACCCTTTTTTTAGGATAACACTACTTTTGGACTTCTTTAACAACAGAAGAAGGCTTTTAGTTCCTTGTTCTAACCCGCAGGAGAATCCCTCTCCTCGGATTGTCTATAAAATGAATATCGCTTAAATAAAGGGGCAGCCGTACTTTTGACCTCGAGGATTTCATCTAGGTCTCTTTTATAATGGTAATTTCTAAGAAAGTCATTTTAGTAAGGGTACTCTAAAATACGGGGCTCATAACTAAAGCAAAGTACTCACTAAAAACCTTCTTTTGTTTAGGACTTGTTTCACAAATAATGACGAGTAAGATACAAAAAGGGGCCCCTTTGGGCAATAATTTCAGATTTGTATAAACCAAATAAGGGGCGTTATTATATTAAGTAATACTAGAGTTTCGAACTGACTCATAAATGACTTTGGCTAAGAAAAAGCAAGCGTGGAGTAATAACTTTTCTTCTACTCAACAAGAGTTCCCTTAGTTTGTAAAAAAAGACCTAAAAGGAAAGGAAACTCCGGTTTCACTTTGAAATATGAGTACCTCTTTTTCGATTAGAACCCTAGATTTGCTAAAAGCCCTTTGGGTTATTGAATTATAGCTTTTTGCAGCCTGAATAGGTATAAATTATCCGCGCTCAAGATTGTATTTAATTAAGACCTATAAAGAGAGTCTAACTTCGGTATATTTTTTCTCTAAGTGGCTTACTTAAGCGTAACTAACACCGGAATACAGAGTTGCACTTACTTAGGTTTCGTGTCAACAAAGCTATTGAACAGCTTTAGAGCCTAGGGTTGTTTCCGAGTTTCTGGTCTGGCCCTACTGCCTCCTGTACACAATCTACTCAAAGGATTCTTTTATATTATTTAGACCTCGTGTTTTATATACCTTTATTAAATTCACTAGGGTTTCGTAACTTAGAAGAAAAACCTTCCCCATTACTAAAAGTATTGCATTTTCACTATATAAGCGATTTCCAATCTAAAGCTTGTCTCAGTTCTTGAGCTTGTCTGTAAGGATATGGTTTGTTTGTATCTCAAAGAAAAGGCAGGGAAAGGCTTAGTACTAACAATCTATAGAAAGAAAACGAAGGGACTCACCCCGACTTCTTAATAGGACAGTTTAGATGGATGGGAGTACGGATTGCCCAGGTATTCAGGGCTACCGCGCCTAACTCCTAACTAAGGAAGTACCCAAATTCTCGATAGAGGACATAATTTATGACTTCTCAAGGTCTTATAATCCAAGATAAACCTTGCCTTAATACCTTTTAACCGTAAAACAAATGACTTTAGCTTCCTAATTGAAATGGAACTCTTGTAAAAAAAAAGGGTTACTGATACTTTGTAATTACTAATGCTTAAGTTTTGTCTTTACTATACCGACCGAGTGTCTTAGGAGACCCTTTCCTTGTTCTTGAAAAGGTGTTGCTCGGGACACCTAAGGAGGGGGTCTTTTACATGATTTGCGCTTTTTAGTTCAGGACCCCCGCTAACTAGAAAACCCGGGTAACAAGAAGCAATTTTAGCTTTAGAACTCCTCTTTAGCTATATGAATCCTTGAACTTCGTTGAGAACAGATTACTAAATCTAAAGGAGTTCCATAATATAACTAAGCTTCTTGCGAGGTCCCGGAATGAAACCACTCAACGAACACATATACGAGAACCCGTAACCTCTTATTACTTTTGTTTTTGTTGTAGTATGTCTGTAAAAGCCTTTTACCTGCCCCGACCAGATCCTTGTTACTTTAGATGCTTTAGCTTCTATAATCCTGATTTTTGCTTAAAGCCTGTCATACTAAGTTCCCTAGAGGACATTGTCAATAGAGAAGATTATTAAGAATCAAAAGGGAGTCAGATGGAACTAAGGAGCCAAATCCAAGTAATTCTGGCTTAGGCTTCATTTTCCTAATATAAATACAAAATCTGGCCTATTTCTAGTAAACAAACAAGGAAGATTTCTTAAGGGATTTCCTTCGTTTAAGAGGTTTCCAATTCCACATAATTTTGGGGATGACTGCTTTAGTAATGAGTTTTCAGTAAATGAAGTAAAATGAAAGTAATCCGTTTGAGGTAAAGATAGTAAGTAGATGTAGAACCTAGAGGCAAGCTTGCGTTTTACTCTCTTTTAGATCTGTAGTAAGGAAAGTCTCATAAGAAGGTGACTACCTAACAAAAAAGGATCTCCTTAATTAGTTAACAAGGTATATACTTGAGTGGGAACCCTTAGGAAGTTCCTAATATAGAGCTCTACAGGTGATACTCCGTGGGTCTAGGTCAACAAGACTCTTTTTGGTGCGCGTGAAGGGAAGTATTTCAACACAGGAATTCCTTGGGGAGAGTATAAGAATTACTTAAATAAAATCCTACGAGCCTTACTTTTGTTAGTCTTAATACTCTAAACTGTAACTTTCTTAGGAGTCTTATGAGCTATAACTTCCCTTAGTACCTTCTGACTTATTTATTACACTTACACTAGAGCAGGAAAACGGATTCTTAGTTTTTAGTTCTCAGTTTAGGTGGAAAGAAATAAGCAAGATAGACAACTCTTTAACCCCCCTGACAGGATAATTGCAAAGTTGATCAGCAGGCTCCTCAACAGTGGGCTAACCTTCTTATTTTCAACCTCTGTAAATAGTTACATTTTCTTATTTAAGCACTTCAATTGGCTCGGAATTTTTTTTTTCCGCACAAAACTTGCTTAACTGGCCCAAAGTAGGATGGGTACACCACTGGAACCCTTGGTCCGTTGAGTAAAAAGGAATTGTTCTACCACCCGAGAGTACGCACCTGATTAAAGCTACGGGGGTTGGTACCGAACTTTTCCAAACTCTTCGAAGCGGGCTCCTAAAAAGCGAAAACCTACTTATTTAGCTATTAAATATTAAAAAGAAGCTATTATATTACAGCGCTTTCTAGGGGCTACATCTCAATGACTTTATAATAATATAATAAAGACTGATAAGTCTTTTCATTACAATTCATTATAGAGCTCTCTCGACCACATATAATGAAAAATTCTGAGCCTTCTTATCTAGATCCATATTTATAGAATACTCAATTTATTCATTACTTAAGCAAGTATGACTTGATTAACTGAATAGAGGATGCTAAATTAGTTGAGTTAAGTAAGAAATTTAAGATTTTATAGTAGTACATAAAAAGGGAGGCATTCTTTTCTTAAATTAGACCCTATTGTTTTCTTAATACGGGTGCTGTTGAGGTGAATAGCAATTATTTAGCTCTTTAGGTTGGTGTAGGTAGCTGCCTTCTTGCCTTTAAGTATTCAGTATACCTATATGCCTATAGAAGAGTATTGGAGTCAAATACTTTTTTATTCTCAATCACAGTATAAGCTTTACTTCTTAATCTCCAGTAATAACTAAGGCAAAAAAAACCAGAGGATAGTGAAAAATTCGAATTGTTTCTAGTGCTATTGCCACCTTTAGTTTATTAGTGGCATCAGAATCTCATTTCGTTACTTATTTTCTCTTCTGAGCTCTATTTTGATATATTTTCTTAAATTGACTTAGTAAAATTTCAGTATGAAAGGTATAGTAGAAGGCTTTATAAGAGATTCTTTACCCCATGGGTTCTCTTGCTATTTTTCTGTTCTAGGATCTCTGGTTTAGTAAGGATTACCATTTCTTACTCTTATTCATTGAACTAAAGCCTAGTATAAGAAAGTTTACAAAAGTGTCTGTTATCTGTACTACATAAACCAGATTCTTTTAGGAGTTTAGGTGTCATTCATTAATGTTCTAATAAAGTGTATCTTGCTTATGTTGAAAGTTAGGACTCTTGTTAGGTAGATGGAATTGATTACTTCAATTTCATTTTACAGCGCGGGATCCCTGCCAGGCTTTACGCAGCGATTTAGTGCACTTTTTGTCTTGAATCAATATACCTTTATTTAGGTGCTCGTTGGGTTTGAGGTTTTGACTTTCATAGTAGTCTAGTGGAGAGTTAAGTATAACTTTTTAAGTTTATAGATACAAACAATTTAAAAGAGGCCCCGAAACATGAGTTTTTCTGTAGGAATTTTAGGAGGCATACAAGTAGCTGCTTAGTTTTTACTTGCTTGTGTAATCACCTTTATTAGCTTAAAACTCTTATTTTTCTTAGCTTAGTAAGAGCTTATTTAATATTTTGGAAATAGAGTACTTGTTGTTAATAACTGAGCCTCCTTTTCTCTATAAAAAGGGACTCCTATAAGCGAATCCCACCCATATAGGAAGGGGTCTTCTTTAGGAATAGTATCCAATCTCGAGTTTTAGAACAAGATTCTAGAGGACAGTAAGAGGTAGATAGCGCTTCGAAAACTCCCTTGCTCCTTATTAACTAAGATTGCTAGTTAGCTACCTGATATTTATATAACCAAGTTAGTTAGATAAAGAACTTCAAGGGGGTACTAGTAATTTCTTTTATTATTCCTCATAAATTAAAAGCTAACCGTTTTTATAAATAAAGATCCAAAAAAACTTCTAAATACTATATAAGTTCTACAAAACCTTGACTTGATTATACAAAATGATATGATTTGCTAACAAGCTGGCATAAAATGAAACTTGAATCTTTGGAAAATAAGCACCATAGCCCTCTTTGACTTTTTTTAGTTTTTTCTTCTACTTAAGAAGCTTTGTAAGCGGGATCTTCATCTTCTGAAAAACTATGTAAACTAAAAATTTGGCTAATTTCTTTATACAATTCTTAAGTACTATAAACTAAGTTTACCATGAAAACTAAAATTGAGACATTAGCAAATCTTGCACAGGCTACAAGGGACTCTTCTTAACTTTTGTAAGACTGGGAAAGCTCTTTAATTTATCCTAACTTAAAAGGATATGCTTTAAAAGGATAACATGGAAGATTCTGGTTATGAGATTCGTAAATAGATAAGGAGTTACTTTAAGACTCACTTGTATTTGAACCTACGCGCGTTCAATGAGTAACCGACTGATCTAACACTAAATTATAGCTAGAGGCATCCACCGTCTTGAATTAGGAATCTCTACTATAGGAATCCCTCTAAAGAACTTACCTCATTTATCCCCGCTGTATATTACCTACATTATTATTTAAGAATTAATATAATAAGGCTTTCCTTAAACTAAACTCTGAAGCTACTACAGACCTAGAAAAAACATAGCTAGCAATGAGCTTTCCTTGGGTCTAGCACGACTTGAACCGGCGACCGCTAGCTTACTTCTACCAGCTAAACTATACACCGCGAAATGAAAGGGTTTCTAAAGCAGGATTCCCTTAATTTTAGGATCCTTTAGAAGAATTATCTAGTAGCTAAGCCCCGAATTTGTAAATTCTCAAGCCCGATTTTTCTTAATAATTATGTAAAAAATTTGAAATACGGGCAATCTTAACCTCCTAAAATAAGAAAAAAGTTTTCAACTTTCTTCCTTAAAGCACCTAACTAATACTAATAGAAAGTTTGAGCTGGGAAGCCCCCTTGAATTTTGTTAGCAGTAGATCTAGCCTTTCTACGCAATCTAATAATAAGGTGTTTGTACGGGGCGTATAAGACAAATCGAAAAAGAAATTTATGGTAGTATTACTTCTTTAGATAGAATACTTTAACTTTAAGAAAAAATGGATTATTTAGGACTTATTCAAAGGAATAATTAGAACAATTAGTATAGGGGTTTACAACAAATTTATCGAGAAATTCTGTTTTGTATTACAAAAGGGAGCGGCTTTGTTAGATAAAAAGGGTGTAAGAATTCAAATGGGAAATCGGTAAGGTAAGATATTATGCAATTTCGTAGAAGGCATAGCCTACAGGAGAGGTCTCAGGATAGTAAAAAGGAATTACTGCAGCTGGTTGTTTTGTTTTATGAGCTGCACCTTGAAAAGAGATCTTTATTGAGTAGTAGGAATAAGTTAAAAGAAAAAGATTCCTGTTTTATGAGTATATGTTCAGTATATCTTTTATTCCAAATCTGAAGTGTAAACTGGAAATTATCTTTTTTTAGTCAAATTAGGGAGAGTAACTCACAAGTCCAAAAGGAAGCATTGATATAAGTACCGAATTCCTTAACAGGGTTCCCCCTACAAAGTATAGCAGGAATACTGAAGAGCTCTAAAAAAGGAAAGGAAAATGAGGATCTTATATATATATATTTTCTGCGGTATAACTTGAAAGTTCTTTTTTAATAGTGAGGACAAGCTTCTATAAACCTAAAAGACTTAGTAGGCTTTTGTATAGGATATAAAACTCGTGACGATAAGTGTCGGAATACTAGTCTGGGCTGTTTTATAAAAAAAAATAAGATTGGGCCTCTTTTCCTAAACTAATTCCAAATGCAATCTCATAAAGGGGCGCTTATGAAGAATACACTGGATAACTTTTTGTTTAATTGTTTTTTCTAAACTTAGGGCCCTTATCAATATGTAAGAGAAAGCCCTTGCCAAAGGGCTGCTCCTACCCTAAAACTTTACTTTGGATTTTCTAATAACTAAGAGAGGCAACTAGTATTTATCTATATTTGTACTCTCAACTACTGGTACTGGCAGTCTCCACTAAATTGTAGGAGATTCTTATCTTAAAGTAACTCCCAAGCAGGGAAAAGCTTTTACAAAGCATCCCTGAGGCTACTCATTTTAAAGGGTAAACGCAAGTATTTCTTAATAAAGAGTAAATTGACTAGGGCATTTGTAAAGTTCTGTAGTATAATTTTAAAGACCTAAAGAATACCTGGTAACCCTTCAAGAGCTCCCTTAAAAAGGGGTATCAAATTTTATGTCCTTAAACTTGCACTTACACCAAAAATTATATACGTTTCAGTATTCCTGTAGTAGTGCACCCTTTCTCTGAGATACTATAGACAAAGTCCTGGCCTTTTTAGGTTTTTCACAAGAGAGAATTCCGAATAACATAAAGTTTAGGGTTGTCTATATTTTCAAATTCCCTTTATTATCGAGAAAGTGCAGCATTACCTGTTCAAATGACTGTATTTAAAAAAACCTATTCTTTAGACCGATCCCTAGTTACTCGTTATTCAAAATATACTAAATAATAGGAACTCTAAAGTAAAGGGACAGCTGCTTAGGTACCCCTTTTTATTAATCAGCCTTTCAATTAATTATATTCTACTAAAAGTTTAGCTTATAATATGGACTAAGGGACTTGAACTCCTGTATTTCCTGCTTAAATACTTTATTATAGCTTTAGTGTTACTTATATAGGTACCCCTCAAAAACTAGCCCAAGCATCATGAAACAATAGCAACAAGTACAAGGTTCAAGACCGGTCTTACAGAGGAGAGAAAGAAGAATACTTGAATTAGAGAATGTCATGACTGTAAGATTTCTCATTCCTGAAACAAGTACTTGCTAATTAAGGTGCAGCTTTACCATTTGTTTTATTGGGATTTAAGAAAGAGCAGTCCCAAAGACAAGACTTTCCTCTACTTATTAGGAAGGGAACCCGGAGACTTATAATTCCTTAACTCTTCCGTTTTATTAAACTATTAAAGGGGCTTCTATAAATCCTATTATCATTATCTTAATCAAACATTCTTACTTAATTAAGGAGTATTAAAAACCTTGATCTAAAGAGTTTTTTGCATGAGTTCAAGCTACCTTTACATTATGCCAAAATACATGCACGAAGTAATATTATATAAGTAAATACAGGTAAGAAAAAAAGTAGAACTCAATTGTTGAGGTAGGAGCGCTGGTGCACATATTACAATGTAATTCAGTGTATTCCGATTTCCTTCCAGCATTCTATAAACTTAGACAGGTAATTTCGCTCATTTTGAGGGCAGTTTCCATACATACTAGGTCTAACTATTAGTTAAAGATGTAGACTAAAAAGGGTCTATCCATTAGTATTAAACGTAAGGGTACTCTTAGTCTTTTGCTTAAAATGTCTTCATTTAATATTGACTTTTCATTAACGTAAATGGGCGCTTATAAGGACCTAAAATTACTAGTATTTCGTCCACTTCGTTCAAATGGGTTAATTGCTTTGACTCTTTCCCGGAAGCTACTACTAACTAGAATCTATCTAGATAATTTAGTTAAGATACGAGAGCTTCTTTTCTTATTGTTCCCTAGCGAGTTTAATTTACTGATATTCCATATACCTGAGTTTTTTCTGGTATTAATTATCATTTTTATAGTCTCTAAAGGCGTCTTAGTTTAGTAGGGACACTCTAATTGAATACTCAAACCTGCAAATAAAAAGTGAAGATAAAATCACCTATATAAATGGATTCTTTACTCATACTCTCAAAAGTCCAGGAATTGTTAAGTGAAACCAGATATCATAAGGTGACTGTTTTAAGCAAGTTTCAATTTGGTAAATTCGAGTGCAGTTGAAAGAGAAGCCATGGGTTCCAGTCGTATCCACTATACTAAAACTTTACAACAACGAGAGTTACTTTTTATTTACGAACGAGTTATACATACTTATAGTTGAAAAGAGGACTTAATAGATTCACTTTATAAATAAGCGCTCAGGTGTTTTTCCTTTTTTTTTTATGTGAACTACTCAAGACACAAGATAAATCTTGCCTTCCTGTTGCTGCTTTTTGCTTACAGTATAGTATTTTGGGTAAATAGAAAAGAAATGTTAGGAAAGGAGTCCCTAATCTAGAAAAAAACGAGTACTATGTCAAATAGTTATCTTTTTGATATTCATGTATATAGAATACCTATAAAACTAGACTGGAACTTTCTTTATTGCTTTTCCCTGTGCGAAAGTAGTTCAAACTTAAACCCACTCTATAATAGGCTCCCTAAAACTGAAAGCTAATCCTATATCCAAGATCATTCGCTTTGAATCTTTGATATTTCAAGAGTTAACAAACTTTGAGGCTCTCTTTTTAATCAACTAATCGTAATAATTTCAAAAAGTCAAAAAGTTGCGTAAGGATTTTTTTAACTCTAAACTCCATGCTTAGAATAACCGGGGCGCACACTGCTCGGGTACAAGGAGATTCCTCTGCTAAAACTAAATCTTGAATGAACGGAGTGCTCCTACATTTAGACTAACAAATTGAGGTTCTCTTTCGAATGCGATTGATCAATGCAATAACGTACTCTTTCCGTCTCTAAAGTTTTGGCAGTTCTTTTCTAGCATATCTTTTGTATTGTAGGGGTTCGAATCCCCTAAGGCTATATATATACCTATATTTCTTAGTTTATACTGGAGGCCCCTTAATGATGGTAAGTAAGGGCATGTCAAAGCATATCGGATATTCACACCGACCTTGGTTGAGAAAGAAAAGCTTGTAGAGGACCTTAACTATAAAAGTTATAAGAGAAATGACTCGTTATTTGTCCGATTCGATTCTTTCAATTACAAGCCTATCCTTTGGTCAAGAAGATCCGTGACATATCCGGATAGCGGATTGCTATCCAAGAAGCAGGAATCCGTAAAAGTCCTTAAGTAAGGGTCCCATTTAGCATTAATAGTGTCAAATAATTCTTTATAACAGTAAATATCTAACTAAAACCTGGTGGTTATAACAGCGTGTCTTCAGCGCGAATGCCGTAGGTTCAAGTCAGGTCAAGGCTCATGAAAAGGGATTAATAGAATTGCTTTAAACATACCTAACTCTACGTTTGTGTACTAGATTTTCTGTTGTATCCGTAAAAGGATAAGGTAAAGTCAGAGCCCCTAGTTCAAAGTTGAGGAAATTTGAAACTCTTGTCTTTATAATATGTTACTACCTTTTTGCTATAAAGCAGCCTATACTATACCAAGGTCTAAATCTTAGAGACAAATCAAGAGTCTTTTAAAAAACTTAGCGCAACCAAAGTAAGAGAGGGGGTCTAAGGGATACCCTATTTAATATAGCTTCACTAAGTGTTTGTGTCCTTTAGTTCTATAGAATTAATCTGTACTAAGGTATCTTATGTCAGACTCCTTTTTCATACAAGTTATTATACTTGAAATTTATCTAATTAAGAATTCTAGTTTCCACCTTTTGGATTTCAATATTTTCTTTTTCTTTTTTCTAATAAACTTCACTTGAAAGAATAACAGAAATTAGTGGATATTGGTAGAGTTCTAAACTGACTCACAATAGCAAAAAAGGATGTATCTTATCTTATCTGTATGGATTTCTATTCTATTGAGATCCAGTATTTATAAACCAAGACCGCTACCTAAGGCTTTATACAAAGAGATATTCCAGCAGCTGTAAAAACTTTTCGTTACTGAGTACTGGGGGCTCTAAATATGGGGATATACCTAGCTGTAAGTTCACAAAAATCCTGAAGATAGAGAACTTCGACTGATCAAGGAATGAGGACTCCTACGGACCTCTTACAAGCGACCTACTTTTCTTGCTTTTGAAAGCTTCAATACATATTAGTATATCTTGAGCAGCTCTCGTATTTAAAAGTTTCTTTATCTCGTATAGCTTTTGTTCTCGAATCACACAATTTTTTTTCTAGTTAAGTTAGAGTTGGTTGCTATAATCACAGGGAATTCTTTGTCATAGTACCCCCTTTTTTCTTATTCAGTAATATTAGAGGATACACTACAATAGACCAAGAACTACTAGAATACCTTAGAATTCCCAGGATTTTATTGGCCTTATCTTTTATAAAACTTATTGATTGAAGTACAGATACTAAAATAGAGTACAAAAAAGTCCTTATTTAGGCAACAAGAGTAATGGAAGCTACTAAATTTCTTAACTTTTTGTGTATTCCAGTACTTGTCTTATAAGAATAAGAGAGTTCTCCAAAAACAAAATCCGGAGTAGAAAAAGTCGACTTGAACCTGCAACTCAAGGTTTAAGGCAGCGTTGTTCTACCCAGCCAAACGATCATAACTGAGTATCCTTTCTCTTATTACGCCTAGTCCTCCCATTTACTATTTTTGTACTCTTAAGTTATTCCTTTTAAGAAACTCTACTTCGGTTATTGAGACCTTACGCTAGTAATAGAGTTGTCGAAAAACTTTGAACTATACCCCTACCCTAGTCTCTAAACATTTATTTGTCAATGGTTATAAACGAGGATATAGGTTATACAATTTATTAAAAGAAAGATAAAAAACTTTCGTACACGCATACACCACTCTCTGTAAAGCAGGGCTATCTGCTTCAAATAAGGGCTAGTATAGAGTAAGAAATCCTTTTTGAACAACTTAGGATCTATTCCAACGCGAAGCTATTGGTTTCCAAATTATACTCATCAACTAAAAAACAACTAATATTTAATATTAAGACTGTTCCATTTAGCCATTTAGACTCCTAGGTACTTTTGAAATCTCTCTTATCTAATTATTGTTAATTAAACAAGCCTTAGTCCTAGTGAAAACACTGGTTTTAGTGAATAATTTGATAGGATCTAGTATGACGCAGGAATATATAAACAGAAAAATAGTAGTAAAAAAAGAGTTCATTTATACACTCAGTTTTTAGGAAAGGAATACCTATAATTGAAACCTGGTAAATCCTCTTTATTAAAGAAAGGTTTTTTAAACGTGAGTCAATTCTCTATTAGACTTAAGGTACTATTCCTAACTGGGCAGTAACCCATAGAAATTCCTCCTATTTACTTTATACAGTTTACCCCTACCCGGACTTCTAAAAGCTAGCATACTTGTATTCGCCTCCTTTATTAATGTCAAACCTTGCTTTTGCTTACTACAAATATTGAATTTACCCAATCCCTTTTTATTTTTAGAAATTGTCAGGATAAAAACCATAAATCCTGTTGTAAAACTTAGACTTCTTTGACAAATACCAGAATAGACCACACCCCTAGCCTAGCATAACATTAAAATAGTAGGATCTCGCAGGGAATTGAAATATATTACGTGTCAAATTTTATTTACTAGGAATATTATACCTTTTTATAAAATGACTCTCTCAAAACTAGTTAACTTTTCTTGGCAGAGCATTGTTCGTGTAATTGACACGCAAAGGTTCGAATCCTTAAGCTCCTCAGTATATAAGGGGTGCTCTAGCATGATAACCCATGGGTGTTGTAGATTTTCCTACCTTCCTTTTAGTTGTTTAGTTGTTCTAAAGTCAAAAAAAATTGTGTAACTACTCAAGAAAAGTTAACTTATTTGTTTTAACTATTGAATTCCCTCTATAGTATTCTCTAAACCCTAGTAACCCCTTGGACTGAACCCTTTTCCTTTCTTTTAATCAGTTAATGGTTTTCCCGTATATTCCATAGTTCAGGGTAAGGAAAGAAAAGAAATGCCTCCATTAGATCAATAGCTCCCAACTTTGTTATTCAGCAGCACCGGCTTATCCTTATCCCATTACAATCGGAATCAAAAAGGAAAGCTCTTACAACAAAGAAAACCCTTTAAAGAATACAATCTTGTGCTTGTGAACTCCTTCCTAAAACGGGGAATCTCCTAATAGCTGCACTTGACTTTCGAATCTATTAAACTCATTTGCTATACAGAATTCTCGGAATAAGAACTTCGTACCTTGCTTACAAAGACATCCTAGCTCGCTTTACCAAGAATACAAATACAAAGAACAGAACATAGGAATACTCTAATACTCCTTTCCTTGAAAAACAAAGATGTTAGAGAATCTGTTTCCATTAGCTCTACTTCCCTCGCTTTCCATTAGCTACAAGAGCTAGGTGTTTTACCTGGGGAAGGACCACTAAAAGAGTTTTTTCAATAAGTATTATCTAGGATCCAAGCTAGAAGAAATTAGAATCTTAAGGGAAATCCATAAATTCAGTTACCGCCAAAAAGCACTGCCAATTAGTACTCAATTCCTGGGTAAATAGGATCCGATTGTATTGGTACTCGTTACTCATATGAATTTTATTCCTTGCTAGATTCGTTTCACTAGAAAGATAGAATTCCTGCACAACAGCTACAAGTCAGATTTAGAACAACCTTTTGATCTTACTCTTTGGAAGCTCTTTATCACTAAACTAAGAGTTCCCTTAGTATTTACGGTTTAGGAAATAACTCTATAAATTCTTGTCTTTAGTGTTGCAAGGTTTAAAGTCTCTTATGGAAATCTAATAGAATGGACTTTGTAAAGTACTTTTCTAAGAAGGAAGGAACACATAAATCTAACTCTGTAATTCAATGCTTGCCAAACTAATCTATGAGCTGGCAAAGGCGAGCTTGCTTGAGTCAATATTTCCTAACCTGTCAATTGAGGGTTTGTATTCTGTAAATCAATAGAACCCAACTGGAAATCCTCTCTTTTGCTTACATTTGTTCGAACCAATCGGCTCAGGATATTTATTGGGACTGCAGCTTAGGCCTATTTGAGAATGGAGCTCTCCTTATTTCCTTAGAGAGCTTTCTTCCAATTAAGTGAAGTGTATTGACAGCTAATGGAAACGGATTCTCTTCTTTGTTTTGTTGTAAGACTTGAGGGAAGGTGCAGCGGAAGACATTTGCTATGATGACTGCCAGAGAATAGCAACTCTTTTAAGAGGTAAAATCTCATTATTCTAATGATTAATTGGAGGTATGAAATACTATATTCTATAATAGTTTAAGTAAAAAAGAGTAGTCTCAATTCCCTTGAACACTAAAAGCAAATGGGTCTTCTTTTTCTTGATTTACAAACCTGTCCTTTTTCGGTATTTTCCTTAATTATACTCATTTTTTTGTGCAGGAACCAGCTTTACAACCTAACTCTAAATCCAAGAAATGCGCTCGTCGTTATACATTCATTATTGTTCCAACTGGGAACAGGAATCACACAGTCCTCCGGTGAACTAGGCCAAGGGAAATTCAATGTACTTCTTATTAGCTGTCGAAGTGTACTATTTGACGGTATTGATATTATGATGGTATGGCCAGGGTTTACGATTTCCCAAGGCTTTCATTCTTCCTTATGCTGCTAAAGGTAAAGGCAAGTTCTTCTCTCTTCAACATTTCCTGGTAGGACATTTCCTTATTGTACTAATTCTGGTGCTTGACCAATTCAGTATTCCTTACCAACTTTCTTTAGGAACTAGACTAATCCGAGGAACATGCTCTTAAGTTTCTAATCTTGTCAGCTTCTCTTGAGTTTGAACTCTCTAATCCTAAGAAGTTAGGAACACATACTCTTTAATTCCCTGTACTCATCTTAGGAACCAATCAATTATATAAACACAACCTCTTGCCTGCTTAGCTGGCCAAAGAAGGAAGAAATATTAGCAGTTAAAAGGGAAGTCCAATGCAAATGGAGTTGAAGGAAGTTCAAAGCCCTTTGTCTTCTTGGGATAACATAAACAGAGTTTTTCCTTTTGTTACTAAAAATCCAGTAATATATAATTGTAATAAGGAACAAAATAGTTTAGTTAAGGCATGAATATGAGAATCCAAGCATTATATTATTTAGTAAAAGGATCTTACATAAAAGAATCTAGTGAATATTCCCCCTATAAGAATCTAGGACAAGACTCATAATTGATTAGGGTAGGGCGGGATAGTCTTAGTAAAACATGACATAGGTTCAAGTCGACCAAGGAATTTAGGATATCAAAAAAGAGTCTCAAGGCAGTTGCATCGCTTTCCAAGGAACTCTTTTGTCATGTGATAAAGTGTTATTTCAAGTTAAAGGACAAAGCAAAGGCTCGAATGATGCTCATAGTTAGAGCTGAACTCAAAGCTCCTGTACAAAAAGTTTAAAGCGAGGATTATCCAAAAAGAAAATCTTGCCATAGTTCTTAAATCCTTAAATGCAGAGCAGAGATATCTTGCTTTCTTCTTTCTTGGGCGTTTGGAAATTCTAGTGACTGGGTTCTTGTATAGAATATTGAGTCATAAGGATTCCTATTTAAAATGGACTTTCTTTAGGATTTGCCGACCTAAAATAAAAGAAGGGATTGCGCTGCTTGATCTCAAATATTCCAGAAGCAGCTCTAGATCTTGATTCATGCTGTTCTATTAGTCCTATCAATTTTTAGAGCATTAGATTTACCTTTCAGGATTATACTAGATCCTCGTCTGGGTGACCGTGTTACTAAGTTTTAGGGATACTCTCTCATCTCAGCCAACCGGTTGATTGTGCTTTTAAAACAAAGCATAGGAAAGAGGAGTTCATAGTATTTCCTGTATAACAAGATAGTTAGCAGAGAAAGAGCTCGTACTTAACTAATAGTTTCTTATATTCTTAATGTTACACAAACGAATAAAACGGGTCGAAGAGCAAATAGTTATCCGTTTTTTACAATAAAAATAGAAAAGTTATCGGTGCTTAGACCTTTATTAAGCTTAAATGAAGATAGACGATGCACGTAAATGGGAATACCTTCTCTTTTAATTTACTATTAATTTACTAATTGAAAGACAAGAGTAACACATCTATTTAAAACCGATAAGTCTAATACTAATTAAACAAACGCGAACCCCCAAAGTCAAAAAGGTAGCTTTCTACTAAACTCGTGGTTAGCCTACACATTTATCTGATTGTTACCAAAAGGAAAACCTCTGAAGAAAGGTAAGAATCCTTGGGCTACCAACTCTTAGAACTAAGCCCTACATCTGTATAATAAATTGAACATGGTTCAGCATCAAGTTCCCAGAAAGAAAGCCCTAAATCCTTACAGAGTTCTTTCTTAGCACCTAACCCCTCCGGAGTCAATTCAAGAATGGGACGGGCGCTCTCAGAAGCGAAAGGTCGTGTATATGCTCGGAATGCGCTTTTAGAGAGAAAGATATTATGCAAAGTCCTATTCTACAGAACTCGTTAAATATTTCCTCATTACTCCGAGCACAAAGAAGTTTTCTACTGTAGTGACATGTACTAAAGCAAATTCCCACGCGCTCTTCTCGGTTCCTGTTTAGTACTGCTTTTTTATGTCATGAAGGGCTTTTCCTTAGTCATAAGGGCTAGAGTGCGGTAGAAACCCTCATTTCATATATGGGGTTGGGACGAAACATGCGTGCCAAATAAAGGGGGATCCGGGGTATAGACTAAATACCTTTATAAGAATTCCTTGATGTTAGTTGGAAAGTTCAGCTTGTTGTATAATATAAGAAAGAATCTTTTTTAGTCAATTTAGATGTAGTCAAAATAAATAGGTAAAAATTTTGGGGGTTTTAACCTATGATTCGTCATCTTGTCTCCGCAAAGACGGGTAGAGCTTGTGCTACTTAGGTTGTCACGTAAGTTTTTAGCGTGTAAATCCCTGAGTAAAACAGAGGTTCTGCTTTGGATCAAGATTGTACAACTTATATTATAATAAGAAACCCAAACTATATACTTTAGGGTAAGAATGGTATAAGGCTGCGGGGAAAAGAAAAGGTTGGACTAGCTTACTACTTTCTCTTAGATCTATAGGGAAGAATACAACCTCTGGACTGGATAGGGACTTGTTTAAAAAAGTAAAGTATTAGTTGGTTTTATATCTGTGCGTGTGGATTTAATACCTGCCTATTTAATTAAGCGCTTTTTGGGAAGCTAGTTTACATTCGTTATGGGAATTGTTGTAGGTTTATTTCAATACTCTGTTTTCTTTGTGGCAGTGCCTGTACTCTCTATCCCCCGTTTCATACTCTTATTCTGTATTATATCCTTCCCTAGAGCTAGCTTCTGCATCTTCCTCCTATCCATAGCTTCTTTTTAATATCTACACTTAGTCTTTTCCTTATTTATGGGTTAACCAAGAACTTAGTAGGGCAAAAACCAAAGGAAAACAAGAGCAACTCTTACTTTTTTTACTCCTCGGGTAATAGAAATAGGAAAGCAAGATCTAGGGAGGAAGCCTCTCCCTTTTTATAGCTCACTTTTTTAGAGCTTCTGGATTAGAGTTAGAGAAAAGGCTAGAGAATCCTCGGAGAAGGAAGAATAGTAAGACTTCTCTTTATAAGAATCTAATATTCGAGTCAAATAACATAACCTCTTTAGTTGAACCCCAGCCCTTACCAAAGTTCTTCTGCCAAAAGTTCTAAGATCAAGTAATTTATTATTCCTATAGGTATGGAGTGAAGTGAGACCCGGTTTTTCCGGCTGGACCGAATCTTGTATAGTTTATAATATACGACATTCAGTTTTTTACTACTTACTGTACAACTGTCTCTTAGCGCTTTACTACGCATAACTCTAGATTGGCTTCCCTTTCTTGCTATACCCTTGTATTTTTTAGGGAGTTATAGATTTCTTACTTTTTAGTATAGTATGTATATAGCCTGAAGCATTTGTTTGGTAAAGTATTAAAGCATTGGATGTAGAAAAGAATCCCTTAATTAATACGAGTCCTAGCCTTCGTTTTCACTATAATCTAAAAGTTTAGGAATTTCTAGAAGTATTTCATTTCTAGGAGCTCGATTATAGACCGATCCTTTGAGAATAAGTTGTTTTTGTTATTGAAAGTATTGACTTAAAAGATATAAGTGAAGTGAGTAACCTTGAAACTTGTATTTGCTTCAGTATTTTGACAAATTTCTACTATATACTACACAGCTGATTGCCAAGACCAGGACCTTTCCCCGCCTAACTAAACACTATACTATGAAATTTGACTTTATTAAGGGAACCCCTAGACTTTTTTGAGTTCTACGAGCAGCTTTATTGCAGGGTTTCTCCAGATTTCACTGTATTAAAGAATAAAGAACTCCACTTAGTTTTGTTCAGCCCCAGTCTATTTTTATTAGCAGAACCCTTAATTTAAGATTTTTAGCTTTACGAACCTGTCTTAGTAAAAGGGGGGATCACTACATCTAAGTGATTCTCATCTTTCCTTTTCAGGGGAGATTCTCTAAATAAGGCTAGGGTACTATCCTGTTAGTTTGAAAGCTCTTTCCTCTTTTACTGATAAGAGAACAGGGGCAAGGAGGGGAGATATACATACCTTTAGCAAGTATTCTATCCTATAAAACTAGAACAATTAATCAATTAATAGAGGTTGTATACTATTATTTAGAAAGTATCTAATATAACTATTATCGATATAAAAAACTAGTAGGTAAGTGTAAGTAATAGAATCTGTAAAACAAAGAATAAGATAAGGCACAGTAAGTAGAGCTACTAAGACAGGGGAGGGGATACCAATAAGCCAGAAGAAAGCTAGGAACTATAAGACAAGTAGAGGTAAGAGTCTAGTTTCTAAGAGATTAGGTATAGCACGTCGAGGTCTCAAGAAGTTACGGGTAAGAGTCCTACCTAGTAAGAAAGAAAAGGATTTTAGTAATGATAAGTAATAAATAACCAACACCTGCAGCTTACTTGCTTTCATAATACCTTTCCTCTTACTTTATAGCTATACCGGTTTTAGCTTCTTTTACAATTTTTCATTTACACTTACTTGATCAGATAAGAAAATAGCCTTTAGTTCTATAGCTTTTTTATTCATTTACCCATAGGTTTCCTGGTATTTATTTCTTTCCGAGAGATATCGGTAAAGCACTGACAAGTAAATTAAATAAGTAAGCAAGGCAGAGCCTACTATATTTAAGGTTTAAGGAACGCGTGCGAGAGCAACGTTTTGTAATTGACTTTCCTTATTGTTTTATTAGATTACCTTATATATAACGAAAACTTCTACTTATGAACTAAGAACAAGGGAATGCTTAGAAAAAGAGAAAAAAATCACTTAAATAAAGAAGTGAACTAAACTACCTGTTACTAAATCAATTAGTGAGTGAAATCCTAAGCGAAAGGTGCGTATTATTTGATTATTTCAATCAATCTTTCAGGTAAATCTTGGTTCATTTGGAAAGAAAAGGCATGGGTTCTAAATCGCTTTTAGAGTTCCCTTTCTTCTTGAATTATAGCAAATAATTTCTAACGGAAAATGCAGGTTGTGTGGAAAGGTTCGAATCGATAAGTGTTAGTAGAGGTCCGAGTTCCCCTTTTTTGAATGAGTCAGTTCGTTGAAATTCCTGTAAGAGATTAGCCAAATGCAGAATGACAAGGAAAACTCCTCATTCTCTCTCACTCCCATGATCTCTACAGGAAAACAAGTAATCCTTGGAAATCTCTTACTCTTCTGCAGTAGACTCAGTTCTACCCCTATTGAAACCATGCCTGAAGTTCTTACAACTGATAAAGCAGCCATACGGATTTCCATTTAGTAGACTTCTCCTTGTACGAAACTTTTTAATTACTCTTATTCTTCAAAAAAAGCTTATTTAGAATCCCTGGTGCTTTAATAAAAGATTCCGTAGCCCCTAGACCCTAAGTTACTCTAACTATTGGATAAACTATCTCACTCATTTAGTTTATATAGGGATGTACCATCTGAGCCAGACCCTGAGCCTTTATTTACGTGCGATTTATTCTAAAATAGGGACCTTTTCCGGGGAACCCTTAAAAGTTTAGAGAATATATTCTCTTTCGATGTTCTAAAACTCCTTTCAATACTGCCTGATTTCCATCTAATCTAGCAAAGAACTAATACCAAGGAATACTCTGTCAAGGAAGAGAAGACATTTAAACTACTAAACGGGAACTTTAAGTCTTAGAATCCTTTAGCGGCAATCCCAGGAATCGGGTTTCTTAACTCAAAGGTATCTCCTTTCTTAGAGTCAATTCCGAATTCGTGCCGTCATAAAAGAAGAATTATTTGAATAGATAAACCCTTAATACAAGAACTTTACGTGGGGGCTTACCTAGACTCGACTCTTAGGCACAGCAATATTTTAGGATATTGACAAATAAGTAAGTCGTCTGTACTCTAATTCATTTTAAATGAAAGTATGCAAAAGACTCTCACAGGAATCCCCCAGTATTTTTAATTGGATATAAGGTTCATACTTTAGGAAGGTGGGAAAGTGTAAGGACCCCGATCAAAATAAAGCTAACATTCTAATTACTATATTAATATATTCCGAAAGGAGCGCTCCGTACTAGGAATACCAGATTTAAGAAAAGTACTATTTACCTGTACTAACCCACTAAATGATTCTTTTTTTCTTAGGAATCGAGAAATATATTAAGTATTCTTTCTTTGTACAGTACAGATAAAACAAAATACGAAAAGAACTAACCATAATGCTTACCTTACATAAGATACGGAAATTTTAAAGTAAAAAAAAAAGCTTAGAGCTTAATCGGTATTATTTTATTCCTTGATAGTTTGGTATCAAGTAGTATTACAAAAAAGTTAGATCTTATAAGACTCTTAGATAAGCTTTTTCCAAAGCTCAAGGATTCTAACAATTAGGAGGAGCTTCATTTGGAAGAAAGTCCTTGTTATTTATTTGGGCTTATAATTTCATCGATTTGGACTTGGGCAACCTATAGAAGCGCTGACAAGGGTTTAGTTTAATTGAGTTCGGAGGTGGAGAAGTTTTTGGTATTGCAAGGGTAAAGAGTGATGCTTATAAGGACCTGCTTTCATGGTTAGTTAAGTACTTTCAAGGTAAGAGTTGGAGTTCCCTCGATAGCTAAGTACAGACTTTCGAGGAATAAGATTCATTGTATAAACTTCATTACCGGCAAAAAGGTACGAAGGGATTACAGGTTTCCGTTTATAGTTAGAGTGTAAGGGTTTTGTTCCTATTATTTATTGCAGGTTTCCAAGTTTAAAGATTTAGATCCTGCTTTTATTTTATTTTCTTGGTGCGGGTCTTTCGGCAATACAAATTCTCCTGTAAGTCTATATGCTATTCTGCTATATGAGTATTTTCTCTATCTAACTCATTTCTCCGCGGTAAACAATAAGTAAAGAAACAAGTTACGGTCCTCAAAAGACGAAAGTTAAACCCTATAAAAACCCACCCTAAATGCGCTGTATCGAAAGCCAGCACAGTCTCATGTTTCTATGTTTTCTAAAATTACGACAATTTGAATCCTTTCTATACTAGTAAATACTATGTAAGCAATATCTTTATAGTAAAGGTCCAACCCTAAGGCAGGCAAGTTTTAACTTCCAAAAACTTTAAATCACTCTTCATTCGTAGGATTTTTTTAAGGCTCGACAAAAAAAACTAAGACACGGGCCTGGGGTCCTCTACAACAGTAAAAACAGCTCTTTGATACATTCGCAAGGATATTACAAGATTGTACTCTAAGCTTCTAATTGAGAATTTAGGGCTATCAAACTTAGTTCAAATCAAAGGGGGTTTCTATTACATACATTTTATCTAAGACTCCTAACAAGGACTTTCTAATTGAATTGCTTAAAAAAAAGACTGTAGACAGGGATTTTATTTAGATCCCATAGCGACAACCCACAAAAAAGAAATTCACATTTATTTACAGAGGGGCTCTTTCGATCCAAAATTGGATTGAAATCAGGGTCAAAAAAAGAAAGTAAAAAAAAACTTTAACCTAGGGAACTTCTTGAAAGAAATAGTCATTTTATAACAGAATAAGTTTTCCTAATTCTTGTACTAAAATTTAAGGGATCTCCTAAAGGCTTATTTGTAAATTTCTATTCCTAAGTACTTAGCTTAAGAATCGAATTAATAAAAGCCTCCTACACTGCAACACTCTGTCAAGAAAACCGGTAATCCAGTTAATCTAAAATCAACTACATCTAGAAAAACCTCTAGACTCTTTCTTGGTTACCAAACTTATTTTCCTCTAAAAAGATGCACAAAATTGAAATGAAAATTGAATAACGCAAGATTTTAAAGCACGGCTGCTATCTTTAAGGTATCTTTACTAAAAAAAAAAGAGTATCCGGAAAGTTACCAACAGATCTAAGTGATTATTCTAATCCCAAGCATATATTCTTGGTTCTGACCTGGCTTCCAAAAGGACATACTGAGCAGCCCATATGCTACTCTAGATGTACAAATGAAAAGTTTTTATTACTAGTTTTATTAGTTTTAAACGAGATACTCAACAAAAGGGTTGGGAATGACTCCAAAGTTTTTGAGTATCCTATATACGATATACAGGGAAGTACCAAAATGATAAGGTTCCGGGTTGTGGGAGCCTTTATTACTGGAAAATTAAGCAGTACTTTTAGCACAAATTCAAAATAGCATGTTTCTTTTGTAACTAGAGGTACCTATAAAAAATGAAGTTTAGTTTTTAGTAATAAGAAGTTGTATTGGCACAATTTATAGATTTAAGGGATACAGATTCTTTCTCTTGTTAGTTTAGGTTATTAAGAGGCGTAACCTAGACTAAGCAAGCAGCCGCCGACCAAAAA